>JADBJO010014936.1:12500-22500 GCA_016801955.1 Conus betulinus
GCATTGCACACCAAACACTAAAAGAAAGCCAGTGTCCACTCCTATCCCTCCTATGCGACCACACACAACCAGTCTGCAGTTTCACTTTGTCAGTAGCACAAGAAGTCACGGAGCGCAGGGGGTTTCAGAATTATCTTCTCCATGGGTCTGAAGATTCCGGTAGCCGTTGGAGACAGATGGAACTGCTCAGTGCCTTCATTCCAACAACGGTTCCAGCCATTCTTCCCATGTAACGCCAGGTGGGATTGTCTGGAAGGAGAGAGGACGACGACTGGTGCCCCTATACAAATCTTGACCGGTAAATTGAATTCTTGTGAATATAAACCGTGAGGAGGTTCACATATTTCAACAAATCGTGTAGTTCGAGACGCATTTACCAAGATGCATATTATACATACAAGAGAATAGGTTTAAAAAATTAACAAAGCAAAGCAAACCAAAATCAAAACAAAACTTATAATCGATTATACAATTTTAACAACTTTCAGATTTTACTCAAGCAAGAATCACGATCTATTTAGGAATCGGAATGAGTATTTGTTTGTCATTATGTACCACCATCATTTCCCCCATGCACCATAAGCTGGAAAGCTTTCTTGATGGTCCTTTCACATGTGCACAAATCTCTGCAGGTGTGGGAGGGGAAAGTGGTGGATCAGACAACGTGTTACGAGTATCTGAAGGAGACATTCCTGTCTTGGCGTCAGGCGTCCTCTGCATGCCGAGCCAAAGATGGGGTGCTGGTCAGTCTGAACACACCTGGCGAGTGGCGGGCTGTTAAGGAGATGGTGAAGCTGCGGCAAGCTGGACCTGTGTATATTGGTCTCCGGACATTTGAGAGCCATGTCCATATGATGTAAAGAATCTCTCTCTCTCTCTCTCTCTCTCTCTCTCTCTCTCTCTCTCTCTCTCTCTCTCTCTCTCTCTCTCAGGCAACAGACCTGGAAGATGCATACAACAAAGTTCGCTTTTAGCTTCTCAGTGAACACGTCTTGACAATGGAACCATCAGGACATTTTACACAATGGGTTAACGCAGCACATCAGGAACAAAATCTCATCCTATGATTTGGGGAGTGGGTGTCTGAATCTCATTAACTCTCAGTGGGATTACCTCAGGGTTTCCTCTCTATTCCATCTTGTACAATTTTACACTGTAGGTCTTGAAGACTTCAACAGAACTGCTCGAGTGTTACGACTAGCATATGAATTGTCTGATATACAGAATGTCAACGGATACTCAAGAAGGAACGAAACTGTTCCAGCAGTAAAGCAAAATCACCAGGCTATAAGGAAGACAATGGGGCACACAGCTTAATAACTTAGTCTTACAATGGAGGTAAGGGCAAGGAAGCAAATGCTTCATTGACTCACATCCACAGGCAAGCTTCGAACTCAACAAGCTATTTACTGACTGACTGACTCCTTGAACCTGCTTCAAGAAGTGGAAAGTGAAGTGCAATACTTGGCATGAGAAAACCCATATGGATGTACTGCCTGAGCCGTGCATGTGTCAAAGGAAATGAAACAGGGAACACAATGGCAGGCAGGGCAAACAAAAGGAACTGGTTTACACTTTGGCCGATCTGATGAGATAAAAAAAAAAACACACCAAAGAATCACCTCAATAAACAAGATCGTAACAACTATATCATAGACCATCTTGCAGAGCTCAATATCCAGAGAGAAAAGTAGGCGCGTCCAGACTTGAAGGAAGAGCATGAAACATCACCAGCTTTACATTGAAATAAGCTCAAAGCCACCACTGCAGTTTGTTCCAGAGACCTGACATGAACTGATATAACAGCCTTTGAATCGCTCAGCACCATCCGATTTTACTACACATTCACATGGGCTGGCAAGTGTGCATCGATATAGGGATAGAAGTCAGGTCAACAATGGCTCAAAGTATTTTCATACATTTTGCTCAATTTCTTTTCAAATTTGTAAAACTCACCCCTTCAATTAGGGATGCTGCCTTTCCGCATAAATTATCGTTTTGTGTCGTATCTCCATATCTTCGTAGGAGGGAGGGGACAGAAGGAGGTGTGTGGGGAGTATTTTTGGTGCTTTTTTTGGGGGATGGCGTTGCATGGGTTTCTGCGTTTAGACAATTTTATGTACATCTTAGCTTATTATTATATCCTTTTTAGAATTTAAAAGTGCATGTGTTCAATCGGCCTGCATCCCACCCACTACCTGAAAAACCTCTCTCTCTCTCTCTCTCTCTCTCTCTCTCTCTCTCTCTCTCTCTCTCTCACACACACACACACACACACACACACACACACACACACACACACACACATACACACACATATACACACACGCACGCAAGCACGCACGCACGCACACACAACATTACCACCACCACCAACAACAATAACGAAAACAACAACACCAACAACAACAACAAAATCGAGACACACACACATGGACACACACACACACACACACACACACACACACACACACACACACACACACACACACACACACAGGCACGATTCGCGATGAGTTATGCATATCTGCTGTGTGCATAGCCGGAGAGAGCTTTTCTTTTCTTGAATTTTCTTTCTTTCCCTCCTTGTTTCCGGTCTGAACATTGCTCACCGCCATACCTTGACCAATTCAACTGATAGACTCGCATAAGCTGAGTATGGATGCAGGCGCATCTGCTTCGTACGCTCGTTGTCCCACCTTGTTGGTCGGGTAGTGCTGGTTAATTCGCACCTCCCCCACCCCCACTCCTGAGGGCAAGAATATTTCATTTGGCGCAAAGTCGATTCATTGTACAAGTGTAGATAACTGATAGCATTTTCTTTAAACAGTTTAGATCATAATGTTCAGACTTTGTAATATTTGCGTTTGTTTTCAAAGTGCTCAGTCCGTTTGCCGGTTCGTGTGTTTTGGCCGAGTTGTAAGGGTTTGGTCATTTCGATTCTGCTCTTTCTAATCTATCACTACTTTTGATGTTGAATAGTAGGTAGATTGGGTATTTATGGTGGTGTTCACTTTGTAGGGACTTTTTGTCTGGGGTTCTGGCTGGCTTTGTGTACTGGTGGGAGTGCTTGAGCGGTCCTGCTTCCTCCTCCTGTGGTGTGGTAACCTTCTGGAAGGCCAGGAGTTGCCTGCTCTTCCCAAGAGCTTCATCATTGACAGCCATTGGCCTGCCTACCTCCTGAGCAGCTGTGTCGTCCTTCTGGATGGCTGACCAGTGTTGTACTTGTGATTTGTGTCCCCTGTGCCCAGTCGCTGGTGTGCGACCAAATTCATCTTCCCCTGTGCCCAGTCGCAGGGGGTGGAACCAACTTCATCTTCCCCTGTGCCCAGTCGCAGGTGTGGAACCAACTTCATCTTCCCCTGTGCCCAGTCGCAGGTGTGGGACCAACTTCATCTTCCCCTGTGCCCAGTCGCTGGTGTGCGACCAAATTCATCTTCCCTGTGCCCAGTCGCAGGGGTGGGAACCAACTTCATCTTCCCCTGTGCCCAGTCGCAGGTGTGGAACCAACTTAATCTTCCCCTGTGCCCAGTCGCAGGTGCGGGACCAACTTCATCTTCCCCTGTGCCCAGTCGCAGGTGTGGAACCAGTTGTCTTCTTCTGGGCCCAGCCCCAGAGGTGCAATTGTGCAGCCTGCTTTCAGTGCATCCGAGGTTGAGGGAAGAATGGTTTATTGTGTGTGTGTGTGTGTGTGTGTGTGTGTGTGTGTGTGTGTGTGTGTGCAAGTCAACTCCAACTTGGACAGTAACACATCTGACCTGCGACGTGTTATCCGGAACCATATCCAGAAAGACTCATGGTATTGTGTCATTTCATGAGTGATGTTTTGAATCCTTCTCCCTCTTGTCACTATATTTCATACCACCCTACAACATAGTAGCCCAAAACAGGAATCTGGTGAGGAGTGCACATTTAATAGCAATGAAATGGAAATGATATTTTTCTTTTAGCACATGGAAACATCAGCATGTAAGTGCAAACTAATTCATCAACGTATGTGTGCACTCACACTCCCTGTCAGGCTAGAAAATAATTCATAGATTCACTCATGACACAATATAGTGACAAGAGGGAGAAGGATTCAAAACATCACTCATGAAATGACACAATACCATGAGTCTTTCTGGATATGTTTCCGGATAACACGTCGCAGGTCAGATGTGTTACTGTCCAAGTTGGAGTTGACTTGCACACACACACACACACACCCACACACACACACACACACACACACAATAAACCATTCTTCCCTCAACCTCGGATGCACTGAAAGCAGGCTGCACAATTGCACCCTCTGGGGCTGGGCCCAGAAGAAGACAACTGGTTCCACACCTGCGACTGGGCACAGGGGAAGATGAAGTTGGTCCCGCACCTGCGACTGGGCACAGGGGAAGATTAAGTTGGTTCCACACCTGCGACTGGGCACAGGGGAAGATGAAGTTGGTTCCACCCCTGCGACTGGGCACAGGGGAAGATGAATTTGGTCGCACACCAGCGACTGGGCACAGGGGAAGATGAAGTTGGTCCCACACCTGCGACTGGGCACAGGGGAAGATGAAGTTGGTTCCACACCTGCGACTGGGCACAGGGGAAGATGAAGTTGGTTCCACCCCTGCGACTGGGCACAGGGGAAGATGAATTTGGTCGCACACCAGCGACTGGGCACAGGGGAACAAAATCACAAGTACAACACTGGTCAGCCATCCAGAAGGGACGACACAGCTGCTCAGGAGGTAGGCAGGCCAATGGCTGTCAATGATGAAGCTCTTGGGAAGAGCAGGCAACTCCTGGCCTTCCAGAAGGTTACCACACCACAGGAGGAGGAGGAAGCAGGACCGCTCAAGCACTCCCACCAGTACACAAAGCCAGCCAGAACCCCAGACAAAAAGTCCCTACAAAGTGAACACCACCATAAATACCCAATCTACCTACTATTCAACATCAAAAGTAGTGATAGATTAGAAAGAGCAGAATCGAAATGACCAAACCCTTACAACTCGGCAAAAAACACACGAACCGGCAAACGGACTGAGCACTTTGAAAAACAAACGCAAATATTACAAAGTCTGAACATTATGATCTAAAAACTGTTTAAAGAAAATGCTATCAGTTATCTACACTTGTACAATGAATCGACTTTGCGCCAAATGAAATATTCTTGCCCTCAGGAGTGGGGGTGGGGGAGGTGCGAATTAACCAGCACTACCCGACCAACAAGGTGGGACAACGAGCGTACGAAGCAGATGCGCCTGCATCCATACTCAGCTTATGCGAGTCTATCAGTTGAATTGGTCAAGGTATGGCGGTGAGCAATGTTCAGACCGGAAACAAGGAGGGAAAGAAAGAAAATTCAAGAAAAGAAAAGCTCTCTCCGGCTATGCACACAGCAGATATGCATAACTCATCGCGAATCGTGCCTGTGTGTGTGTGTGTGTGTGTGTGTGTGTGTGTGTGTGTGTGTGTGTGTGTGTGTGTGTGTCCATGTGTGTGTCTCGATTTGTTGTTGTTGTTGGTGTTGTTGTTTTCGTTATTGTTGTTGGTGGTGGTGGTAATGTTGTGTGTGCGTGCGTGCGTGCTTGCGTGCGTGTGTGTATATGTGTGTGTATGTGTGGTGTGTGTGTGTGTGTGTGTGTGTGTGTGTGTGTGTGTGTGTGTGTGAGAGGAGAGAGAGAGAGAGAGAGAGGAGAGAGAGAGAGGGAGAGAGAGAGAGAGAGAGAGAGAGGTTTCAGGTAGTGGGTGGGGATGCAGGCCGATTGAACACATGCACTTTTAAATTCTAAAAAGGATATAATAATAAGCTAAGATGTACATAAAATTGTCTAAACGCAGAAACCCATGCAACGCCATCCCCCCAAAAAAGCACCAAAAATACTCCCCACACACCTCCTTCTGTCCCCTCCCTCCTACGAAGATATGGAGATACGACACAAAAACGATAATTTATGCGGGAAAGGCAGCATCCCTAATTGAAGGGGTGAGTTTACAAATTTGAAAAGAAATTGAGCAAAATGTATGAAAATACTTTGAGCCATTGTTGACCTGACTTCTATCCCTATATCGATGCACACTTGCCAGCCCATGTGAATGTGTAGTAAAATCGGATGGTGCTGAGCGATTCAAAGGCTGTTATATCAGTTCATGTCAGGTCTCTGGAACAAACTGCAGTGGTGGCTTTGAGCTTATTTCAATGTAAAGCTGGTGATGTTTCATGCTCTTCCTTCAAGTCTGATGACGCGCCTACTTTCTCTCTGGATATTGAGCTCTGCAAGATGGTCTATGATATAGTTGTTACGATCTTGTTTATTGAGGTGATTCTTTGGTGTTTTTTTTTATCTCATCAGATCGGCCAAAGTGTAAACCAGTTCCTTTTGTTTGCCCTGCCTGCCATTGTGTGTTCCCTGTTTCATTTCCTTTGACACATGCACGGCTCAGGCAGTACATCCATATGGGTTTTCTCATGCCAAGTATTGCACTTCACTTTCCACTTCTTGAAGCAGGTTCAAGGAGTCAGTCAGTCAGTAAAATAGCTTGTTGAGTTCGAAGCTTGCCTGTGGATGTGAGTCAATGAAGCATTTGCTTCCTTGCCCTTACCTCCATTGTAAGACTAAGTTATTAAGCTGTGTGCCCCATTGTCTTCCTTATAGCCTGGTGATTTTGCTTTACTGCTGGAACAGTTTCGTTCCTTCTTGAGTATCCGTTGACATTCTGTATATCAGACAATTCATATGCTAGTCGTAACACTCGAGCAGTTCTGTTGAAGTCTTCAAGACCTACAGTGTGTAAAATTGTACAAGATGGAATAGAGAGGAAACCCTGAGGTAATCCCACTGAGAGTTAATGAGATTCAGACACCCACTCCCCAAATCATAGGATGAGA
This sequence comes from Conus betulinus, assembly GCA_016801955.1. Classification (NCBI taxonomy): domain Eukaryota; kingdom Metazoa; phylum Mollusca; class Gastropoda; order Neogastropoda; family Conidae; genus Conus; species Conus betulinus. The sequence continues at coordinate 19,378 of JADBJO010014936.1, forward strand.
TTTTGTTCCTGATGTGCTGCGTTAACCCATTGTGTAAAATGTCCTGATGGTTCCATTGTCAAGGACGTGTTCACTGAGAAGCTAAAAGCGAACTTTGTTGTATGCATCTTCCAGGTCTGTTGCCTGAGAGAGAGAGAGAGAGAGAGAGAGAGAGAGAGAGAGAGAGAGAGAGAGAGAGAGAGAGAGAGAGAGAGAGATTCTTTACATCATATGGACATGGCTCTCAAATGTCCGGAGACCAATATACACAGGTCCAGCTTGCCGCAGCTTCACCATCTCCTTAACAGCCCGCCACTCGCCAGGTGTGTTCAGACTGACCAGCACCCCATCTTTGGCTCGGCATGCAGAGGACGCCTGACGCCAAGACAGGAATGTCTCCTTCAGATACTCGTAACACGTTGTTCTGATCCACCACTTTCCCCTCCCACACCTGCAGAGATTTGTGCACATGTGAAAGGACCATCAAGAAAGCTTTCCAGCTTATGGTGCATGGGGGAAATGATGGTGGTACATAATGACAAACACAATACTCATTCCGATTCCTAAATAGATCGTGATTCTTGCTTGAGTAAAATCTGAAAGTTGTTAAAATTGTATAATCGATTATAGTTTTGTTTTGATTTTGGTTTGCTTTGCTTTGTTAATTTTTAACCTATTTCTCTTGTATGTATAATATGCATCTTGGTAAATGCGTCTCGAACTACACGATTTGTTGAAATATGTGAACCTCCTCACGGTTTTTATATTCACAAGAATTCAATTTACCGGTCAAGATTTGTATAGGGGCACCAGTCGTCGTCCTCTCCTTCCAGACAATCCCACCTGGCGTTACATGGGAAGAATGGCTGGAACCGTTGTTGGAATGAAGGCACTGAGCAGTTCCATCTGTCTCCAACGGCTACCGGAATCTTCAGACCCATGGAGAAGATAATTCTGAACCCCTGCGCTCCGTGACTTCTTGTGCTACTGACAAAGTGAAACTGCAGACTGGTTGTGTGTGGTCGCATAGGAGGGATAGGAGTGGACACTGGCTTTCTTTTAGTGTTTGGTGTGCAATGCTTTTCAACCAGGTGACTTGTGCTTGTTCCGTTTGATAAAGTTCTAAATATTCTGCGTCGCACCTACCTATAGACAGGTGTAAGAACTTCACCAGCACAGACGTGGCCGGAGGCAAAGTCAAAGATTTCCACAGGTTCAGACCAGTTGGAAACACACAGTTTTTCCATCCCATGATGGTGACTGAATGTATCCTGAAAACAGCAAACAGGTTGTCATTAGCGTTTTCGTTATTTCTTGTGCTTAAAAATCGACAACGACGACGTTGACACGACAACAAACAAACAAACAACAACGACGATGGCAAGAAGAAGAAGAAGAAGAAGAAGATGAAGAAGAATGGTGGTAGTGATAGTAGTCGAAGAAGCAAGAGCGATATCAGTAGTAGCACCAGGAACAGCACACTTGTGATTTCCTTCAGATTAAAATCGTGATGGTGATGGTGAAGGTGATGATGATGGTGGTGATGATGATGGCGTTGGTGGTGTAAATGATGAAGAAAAAACAACAACAACTACAACAACATCAACTGATCAGTTACAACATTGCCACCAAGTATTCCTAAACAAGATAAAATCACAGATTGTGTGTTTTTTTTTAATGAAAATACAACGGTTCATTCAAAACAGTTTCTCTTTGATTGATGGCATATGTACTGGATTTACATGATGGCAGCACAGTGATTACTTTCTCCTTCATATCACTTGTTGTTGGGTGCTCTTCCAAGCTGCATTCAGAAATGTTATTAAAATCAACGACTTTGGTTGATCGTCCGATTATGGTGTCTCCACACAAGACTGTCAACTCTTTCAAGGGAGTAATCCACACAGAGATCTGAGAGGAGTGTCGGAGGCAGAGTTCAGGTCGGAACTGGTATTGCAACGAGTGACCACGTTCGTCGGGTTCCTTTACGTAAGGGCCATGACAGAGTCCCAACTGACACCCTCTTCTTGACCTTTTGCTCTACGTCTCTTCCCGGGGTCGATCAAGGTCGGCTACCTGAGAGTCTCAGCGTCGCTATACATCCCTTCCCCTTTGCGCTGTTACAAGCGCCAGAGGTTTGGACATGTGAGGTGCACAGAAGAAGAGTTGTGTGGTACCCGCTGCCAGCTAGTCCGTGAAGGTGTGTGCGACAGTCCACTACCACTACTCTGTGCCAGCTGTGGGAGGCGAAAATGATTGCAATGAAGTCAAAAACAACTGAGGGACTCTCGTTTTCAGCTGCAGTAAGGAAGCCAACAACAGTCAGCACTGGCGTGGCATTGACATGCAGACGGTCGAATCTTCATTTGCTGTGAGACAGTCAGAAACAAAGTCTGTAGCCTCGGGCAGAAACGCCATATGCGACGAACCCCAGCAGTCCTGGCCTTCAAATGTGGCTCTGTCTTCAAAGCCTACTCAGGCCTTCAGGGGGGCAAAAGACCCTACAGGCCTTCAAGGCGACAGGAAATGGAAATTATTAAGGTTCCAGACAAGGCCACCACCTCATAATCATCCAAAGGGCGTCCTACAGCTGTCAGCAAAGGAGCAGGCGGTTCTGAGGAAAAAACCAAGTTGCCGTTTAAGAAGGAAGGCCCAAATATTTCATTGGATCGAGAGAAAAAAACTCCAGCAGATTTGCAGTTCGCTCGGATCTTTAAGATGCCAACATGGAGTGAAATAAGTACGCTTCGTCAATCTGCTGCACTATGGATATTACAGTAATCCACTGGAACGTCTGTGGCTTAAACTCAAACTTTAAGGATCTGCAGCTTTTGTGTCGTACACTAAACCCCCATGTAGTAGTTCTTCAGGAAAGAACGATTCAAAGCCAGAAGACTTTCACTCTTTTTAACTTCAATATTCGTTCCAAACCTGCTCAACCTTCAACACTGGGACTAACGGGTGGTGCTGTTCTTCTGATACACAACACTTTGTCCTCTAGTCCTGTCACTCTCGCTATCCCTTTTCAGGCAGTAGCTGTGAGAGTCCCTCTCCATAAAACTGTTACAAGCTGCTCGTTATGTCTGCCACCTTCTGTTCCGGTTTGTCGTCAGGACCTTGTCAGTCTGCTTGGAGAACATCCCT
>JADBJO010014936.1:27500-32500 GCA_016801955.1 Conus betulinus
CAGACAGACAGACAGACAGACAGATGTGGGGGGAGGTGGGAGGGCAGACAGACAGAAAGACATACAGAAACAGGTGGAGACAGTGGCAGAGAGAAAGACTTTTACACTTAGACGGTTTACTGTCATCAACCGGATGTACACAAATCATTTTATGACAGTCTCAATATCATAGGAAAGTATATGCGCATCCCCCCCCCCCCCCCCCGCCCCCCCACCAACACACACACGAAAACAATCACGCAAGAGAATCCCCTATGTCTGCAGAGAATTCGTGTGTGTATGTGTGTGTGTGTGTGTGTGTGTGTGTGTGTGTGTGTGTGTGTGTGTGTGTGTGTGTGTGTTGTTAAATAAAAAAGAACCTACATCTTAAAGTAAGAAATCTACACTGGGACTCAATTCTGCTGTATCTTTGGACGCACCAATGGATATTTTGCTGCACTGGTCTATTTCCTCTCTGATGTTTCAATGTGCTGATCCACAATCTATTTGAGGAATCAGCTTACTATTAGTCCTATCCATGTATCATTCGCAAACGCACAAGGTTTGGATACCTGTTTCCCTCCACTACTAAATTGTTCAGTTTGCATATACAGAATAAACAAGTATTGGGTGAAAACAACCTTGGGAAAAGACTTCTTTGCACACTAATAACCCAGCAAGGAATAAAAAGGGCGGAAGTTGGGGGGGGGGGGGGGGGGGGGGGGGGGATGCGAATGAAAAAGAAGCAGTAAATAATGAATATGAACTGTTCATTTACAGCATATGAAGACCAAAATGCATCGCTTGTAAATAGGCATTTTTCGTCCATTAATTCAGGCTCCTCAGTGGGACACAGCTGATTGTGTTGCTCTTCCCTTGGCATCAAGAGAAGACATGCCAATTATAATTCTGCAGTATTCTCAGTGCCAAGGGTACACACCAGAAGCCAGCAACATCCCCAAATAGCCATTGAAGGCTAGACAGAGTGAGAACGAGAAGAGAGCATTGTAGCATAGAAATCGCATAGAAATCAAAATCATTATATAAGAAGTAATGGGGGTGGCTGGGGGGGTGGTGGTGGGGTGGGGGGGGGGGGGGGGGGTAGCCTTGCCTTAGGATCTATACAAAGATACAGGGGATGTCAAAAGGTGTTAACAGTCGGAACAGAAAGATTTTCCTCTTCTAGTCAATGATATAAACATCGTCAGTCGCATTAGTGCTGAAAGATGCTAAGAATCATCCAGAACCGCCTTACGTGGATCTTCTAGAAGATATGATTTCCTTCTGATCGACCAAAAGTGAAAAATAAGAGTAGCGGAAAACAAGTAAAGGCTTGCAATTTTCCCCCTATTGAAGCAGTCTATTTGGCAAATATTAGAAAAAAGTGAAAAAAAATGGTTTGAGAGAAAGAACCTGAAAAAGAATTCGTTTTGACACAAATTTGTTACCTATCCTTCAAACAGATCCATTAATATCGCCCGCTCATAGGAACCTTTCGTCCGCTGATTTGGACTCATCAGTAGGACCCGACTGATTGTTTCAGTCCTCACGGAATTCTACAGGCAATACGCCACTGACAATTTTGTGGTATTTTTCACCACCAATGGTTCACAGAGTCCAACGACATTCCGGTGTAGCCAGTGAAGTGTAACGAAAAAAAAAAAAAGAGGAATGAACTGACGGAATTTTGTTTTGAGTAGCAGCTATACTGGGAAATCTTTTGAGCCTGTGCTTGAGGATCTATTCAACAATGCAAAGGTCAACAGACGTCAATGTCTAGAGTAGTCAGCAGCCCTAATGTTCAATAATCCAAGCACTGTGAGTCAGATAAATGCTGACTGCATGTAGGAATTGTGCAGCACAGCCATTGCTTGTAACCCATTAATAATAAAACACACACACACACACACACACACACACACACACACACACACACACACACATAATTTACCACCGAGTGCCAGAACATGAACTATGTTAAACTAATGAAACGTGGAGCTCAAAATGGGTTTCAGTGATATAGTAGTAACTCCTGAGAGGAGGGCACCTTAAAGAGGACTCGTGATTATGTGTGGCAAGATAGCAAGAAGCCCCGTCATGAACGCACAATGAATTATCATTGTAGGTGTAGCCTAACTGCAGCTGTTTGAAATTAGACAGTTACTTGATAACCTGGACACAGGAGCCAGATACAATTGTTCAGGCAGTATTTGATAAAATATGAATTGATAAAGTACCTTTTGTTCTTTTGCTGTCTTATCTTTTGAGTCAGCCCCACGCCAATCTTGTGGGTTCCCTGTCTACAGCCACGCACTGACTGGTCTCCCCACAGCTCCTCCACCAGTGATCCACAGGGAGCGGTCAATGTCAAGTCATTACACAGGCTGCTTATCAGTGGAGACACTGCGCTGCTGCCAAGTCACTTCAGTGATGTTGAGTACGAAGATAATGGGGTTTACTATTTCATATTTACTACTCCTCCTTAAAATCATTTTCCAGCATGCTGACGTAATAGGATGGTCAACAAATATTGCTGCCGTTCTTTTTTCTTATGCTCCATAAAGGTACTGGTCAGGTAGAGACAGGGATTAACAGCAGCCTGCAATGGTGGCACTAGCATCATTATCCCAACATTGACTTCTGATGAGACAGTTATGTCTGCAAAGATCAGAAATCCCCAAAGTGCAACCAGCACACAGCAGACTATGCTAAAAACAGCAACGCTGCAAAGTCTCTGGGAAATGATTAGCTCGTTTGCCTTTGGGGTGGTCATACTTCGTAACACAATGTAGATCTGGAATGCCAGTGGATATAAAACAGGCCGGCGCTTGTGATAAACATCGTGACAACATTTAATAGATTAAAAATTCCAAATGTAAAATGAAATCCAGCACGATTTACTTCTTCTGGTGGCAATGGAATGCAGAGTCCATTGTGGCTGTAGGTCTTCCATTGTGAGAACACTGGGAGAGAAGAGGACACGTGGCCACAGCTATACCTACCATCCAGGCTGCCATGTTTGATACGTTAACCAGTTTAAACGACAGTGGAGGATTCCTGCTGGAATAATTCCAGTGAACTGTTACTGCATAAAGAGTATTCACACAAATTATGTAAACAGACACCTCAAAAGACATGAAGAAGATAAACCCTGCCACTTGGCATTCTGTGCTTTGTGACCATACTGCTTCATGCCACAGATATGTCCCATTAAACTGTGCGTCCTTCCCAATGATAAGAAATAAGTATATGCTATGCCCCAAATTACACACGTTTAAATGAATTATGCAGGCAAAGAAAGCATACGACAAAGTCCCTGTTTGATATAATGTATGAACAAAATAACCGAGATGTTCCCCAAAACAGAAATCACAGCCACAAGAACATAGACTACTCTAAATATGTTGTTGCCCAGCAAATCTTCACAGGATGACACGACTTCTGCAGGAGAGTTGCACCAGGCTGGGTTGAAATCTTTTGGAAGGAGCGCAGGGCAGCAGAAGACGAAACTGGCAGGTATTACTGACTGGAGTGATGAAAGTTTGTTAAACAAGGTGCGAGGAAACACCGTCATGGACACATGGAAATATCTATGGACCGCAATGAAGGCATGACATGGAAGCCTTCTCCCACCACACCTGTCATTTGACTGTGTGAGAGATTTAATTCTTCCAAATGCTCAAGCCCTTTAAAAGAGTCTGAGTTGAACTGTGAAATACGAACATGGGAGAGGTCGAGCTCCCAAAGCTTGGTAATTGACAGGATAGCTGACAGACTTACTTCAATGTCTGTCGGATTTCCAAGTAAGCTTAAAGTACGTAAATTTGCAACTCCTGTGAAACTCTCAGAATCCAAATACCTGATCAGATTGTGACTAAGATCTAGGCTCTGAAGGTTGGGCAGATCTGGCAATTTGATGACATCCAAGAAACACTGAGCCAAACTGAGATGAATGAGTTGTGTATTATTCTGAACACTTTCCAGAGTCATGTTGGTTTGATCAGCATTCAACAGACGAAGCTGCAGATGTTGGTCAGTTGAGAATGGTTGGCTGCAGTAAAAAGCTTCCCATAACAGACACATCCATCAGGGCACTTGAATCCACACATCAATTCATCGTCATTTTCAGGACACTGTCCGAGTTTCCCATCACACATATGATCAGCATGAACACATATCTTAGATCTGAGGCAGCGGTAGAAACCAGGACAGCTGGAATTATGGCAGTCTTTTTCATCCTCCCGGTTTGGACAGTCAAAGATACTGTTACACCGCAAATAGACCGGCAAGCAGTAGTATGATAACAGCGGACATTCAAAATGAGTTGGGGGACACCGTGGGTCGCTTTCATTCAGTTTTCTCTACAGCAAGAAGACCTTGTTCATTCTGCAGAACAATGGCAGGGGGAGGCAGTGTCTGCTTAATGATAAGGACCTGGCTATTTGTTTCGTCCCAGCAGTTCTCTTCATCTTTGCCAGATACACAGTGCACTGATTTGTCGCATTTTTGCTCCTTTGGTATGCACTGAAATACGTAATGCATGACATCAACTGCATCCGTTTCTACCGTTGTGGAAAACCTGCAAACTTACTGTTGATCACAATCTCTACCCTTGGAAAACAAATACAATCCTAGGACCTCTTGGTGACCAGATGGGCTATACAACAGCAAAAGCAACAACAACAACACTTTGACAATAAGCTCTCTGTCTGGGTCTCTTTCTGTCTCTCTCTGTTTCTCTCTCTCTACACACACACACACACACACACACACACACACACACACACACACACGGACGCACGCACGCACGCACGTAGGCACGCACGCACGCATGTACGCACGCATGCACGCAACTGCGGGCGACCGCGCGCGCATGCGCGCACACACACACACATACACACACACACACACACACACGCACGCACGCACGCACGCACACACACACACACACACACACACACACACACACACACACGCGCGCGCGCACGCACGCACGCGCGCACACACACACACACACACAC
>JADBJO010014936.1:40000-45668 GCA_016801955.1 Conus betulinus
AGCCTGGATGGTAGGTATAGCTGTGGCCACGTGTCCTCTTCTCCCAGTGTTCTCACAGTGGGAAGACCTACAGCCACAATGGACTCTGCATTCCATTGCCACCAGAAGAAGTAAATCGTGCTGGATTTCATTTTACATTTGGAATTTTTAATCTATTAAATGTTGTCACGATGTTTATCACAAGCGCCGGCCTGTTTTATATCCACTGGCATTCCAGATCTAACATTGTGTTACGAAGTATGACCACCCCAAAGGCAAACGAGCTAATCATTTCCCAGAGACTTTGCAGCGTTGCTGTTTTTTAGCATAGTCTGCTGTGTGCTGGTTGCACTTTGGGGATTTTCTGATCTTTGCAGACATAACTGTCTCATCAGAAGTCAATGTTGGGATAATGATGCTAGTGCCACCATTGCAGGCTGCTGTTAATCCCTGTCTCTACCTGACCAGTACCTTTAGGAGCATAAGAAAAAAGAACGGCAGCAATATTTGTTGACCATCCTATTACGTCAGCATGCTGGAAAATGATTTTAAGGAGGAGTAGTAAATATGAAATAGTAAACCCATTATCTTCGTACTCAACATCACTGAAGTGACTTGGCAGCAGCGCAGTGTCTCTCCACTGATAAGCAGCCTTGTAATGACTTGACATTGACCGCTCCCTGTGGATCACTGGTGGAGGAGCTGTGGGGGAGACCAGTCAGTGCGTGGCTGTAGACAGGGAACCCCACAAGATTGGCGTGGGGCTGACTCAAAAGATAAGGGAAAGCAAAAGAACAAAAGGTACTTTTATCAATTCATATTTTATCAAATACTGCCTGAACAATTGTATCTGGCTCCTGTGTCCAGGTTATCAAGTAACTGTCTAATTTCAAACAGCTGCAGTTAGGCTACACCTACAATGATAATTCATTGTGCGTTCATGACGGGGCTTCTTGCTATCTTGCCACACATAATCACGAGTCCCTCTTTAAGGTGCCCTCCTCTCAGGAGTTTACTACTATATCACTGAAACCATTTTGAGCTCCACGTTTTTCATTAGTTTAACATAGTTCATGTTCTGGCACTCGGTGGTAAATTTATGTGTGTGTGTGTGTGTGTGTGTGTGTGTGTGTGTGTGTGGTGTGTGTGTGTGTGTGTGTTTTTAATTATTAATGGGTTACAAGCAATGGCTGTGCTGCACAATTCCTACATGCAGTCAGCATTTATCTGACTCACAGTGCTTGGATTATTGAACATTAGGGCTGCTGACTACTCTAAGACATTGACGTGTCTGTTGACCCTTTGCATTGTTGAATAGATCCCCTCAGCACAGGCTCAAAAGATTTCCCAGTATAGCTGCTACTCAAAACAAAATTTCCGTCAGTTCATTCCTCTTTTTTTTTTTTCGTTACACTTCACTGGCTACACCGGAATGTCGTTGGACTCTGTGAACCATTTGTGGTGAAAATACCACAAAATTGTCAGTGGCGTATTGCCTGTAGAATTCCGTGAGGACTGAAACAAATCAGTCGGGTCCTACTGATGAGTCCAAATCAGCGGACGAAAGGTTCCTATGAGCGGGCGATATTAATGGATCTGTTTGAAGGATAGGTAACAAATTTGTGTCAAAACGAATTCTTTTTCAGGTTCTTTTTCTCTCAAACCATTTTTTTTTTGTTTTTTTTTTTTTTTTTTTTTTTCACTTTTTTTCTAATATTTTGCCAAATAGACTGCTTCAATAGGGGGAAAATTGCAAGCCTTTACTTGTTTTCCGCTACTCTTATTTTCACTTTTGGTCGATCAGAAGGAAATCATATCTTCTAGAAGATCCACGTAAGGCGGTTCTGGATGATTCTTAGCATCTTTCAGCACTAATGCGACTGACATTGACTACGATGTTTATATCCGACTGTAACACATCTTTTGACTCCCCCTGAAGAGGAAAATCTTTCTGTTCCGACTGTTAACACCTTTTGGATTTTGGCATGAGAATAGGAGAATGTATATTACGGAGGTGTAGGCTTGAGCCAGGGAAGAGCATAGAAATAACAGTTTCATGTTGATTTACTGTACTTGTATAGCGGCATCCTAGGCAACCCCCCCCCCCCCCCCCCCCCCCCCCCCCACCCCACCCCCACCCCCCCCCCCCCACCCCCAGCCACCCCCATTACTTCTTATATAATGATTTTTTGATTTCTATGCGATTTCTATGCTACAATGCTCTCTTCTCGTTCTCACTCTGTCTAGCCTTCAATGGCTATTTGGGGATGTTGCTGGCTTCTGGTGTGTACCCTTGGCACTGAGAATACTGCAGAATTATAATTGGCATGTCTTCTCTTGATGCCAAGGGAAGAGCAACACACAATCAGCTGTGTCCCACTGAGGAGCCTGAATTAATGGACGAAAAATGCCTATTTACAAGCGATGCATTTGGTCTTCATATGCTGTAAATGAACAGTTCATATTCATTATTTACTGCTTCTTTTTCATTCGCATCCCCCCCCCCCCCCCCCCAACTTCCGCCCTTTTTATTCCTTGCTGGTTTATTAGTGTGCAAAGAAGTCTTTTCCCAAGGTTGTTTTCACCCAATACTTGTTTATTCTGTATATGCAAACTGAACAATTTAGTAGTGGAGGGAAACAGGTATCCAAACCTTGTGCGTTTGCGAATGATACATGGATAGTACTAATAGTAAGCTGATTCCTCAAATAGATTGTGGATCAGCACATTGAAACATCAGAGAGGAAATAGACCAGTGCAGCAAAATATCCATTGGTGCGTCCCAAGATACAGCAGAATTGAGTCCCAGTGTAGATTTCTTACTTTAAGATGTAGGTTCTTTTTTATTTAACAACACACACCCAACACACACACACACACACACACACACACACACCACACACACACACACACACATACACACACGAATTCTCTGCAGACATAGGGGATTCTCTTGCGTGATTGTTTTTTCGTGTGTGTGTTGGTGGGGGGGCGGGGGGGGTGGGGGGGATGCGCATATACTTTCCTATGATATTGAGACTGTCATAAAAATGATTGTGTACATCCGTTGATGACATTAACCGTCTAAGTGTAAAATTCTTTCTCTCTGCCACTGTCTCCACCTGTTTCTGTATGTCTTTCTGTCTGTCTCCCACCTCCCACCTCCCCCCACATCTGTCTGTCTGTCTGTCTGTCTGTCTCTCCTGTCTGTCTCTCTCTCTCTCTCTCTCTCTCTCTCTCTCTCTCTCTCTTCCTCTCTCGCACACAACACGCAAGCTCGCGCTAATACGCGCACACTCGCTTGCACGCACGCGCGCGCGCGCAGCACACCCACACACACACACACACACACCACACACACACACACACACACACACACACACACACAGACAGAGAGAGAGAATTCGCTACATGATAAGATGGAGAGAAAATGCGTGACGATGTTGATGATGATGATGGTGGTGGTGGTGGTGATGACGATGATGATGATGATGATGATGATGGTGATGGTCGTTGGTGGTGACGATGATGATGATGATGATGATGATTATGATGACGATGATGATGATGATGATTGTCAGAAAGTGACATTAAGTGTATTTCAAGGTTGAAACAGTGCTGCGCAAACAATACTATGTGCACTGTCATCCAGTCCCTGCTCGATCATAAGCAGGGTGACAGTTCAAATATTATTAATCAGCACTCATAACATGACCGTCTTCCACACACACACTGATGTTGGACTTAAAGAAAGTCTTGACTTTTTTGATAGGGATTCATCGGGAAATGGGTGTACTATAACAGCTTCCCCGCCAACACTTTATCACCATCCTCCTTCATAATGTATTACAAGCTCACCCATCACATCATGTAAATGGAACATTATCTGCTCCGCTGCAGGTGCGGACTGGGTAAAAACAGGGCTGCTTTCTATCAGTAAACCATCTTCTTGTTGGTGACCAGATCATGAGGAATACCACAGAGACGCAAAACACCGCCGAACAGCTATCTTTTGAAAAGAAGATGGGAAGACTTCAACTTCGCTTGTTACGTAAGTCTCCTCTAGCACAGAAACCAGGATGCTCAAGCAAAATCATCTCGCATCCCTGAGAAAGCAATTGCATCAGGCCTCTTAAAACATAAAAAAAAAAAAATGAAGTAATTCAGGTGAACACGAACAGCAAGTACTAATTCAGCCAAAAAAACGTGAATACCAAAGAGGATGACAAATGTATTTACCTAAGCAACTTCGTCAGCAAAGATGGTGGTGCAGACCAAGATATTAGTAAGCTTTTATAACAAAATAATGTTTACTCTTACACTCTTAGACCCATTTGGACTTAATAGCCCCTCAGGTTCAGACCAAGATCAGAATGTTTAAGTATGAAAATCTGTTCTGTTATATACTACTACTACTAATAATAATTTAATTATTATTATTATTATTTTATTATTATTATTATTATAAAGGTTATACACTAAGCAGTCCCGCAAAAGTTTCCCACCAAATGATGGGATGGAACCCACAGAAGGAAAGGAAAGTGACATGAATACGACAGACTTTGGCACCAGTGCATGGATTTCTGCAATGAAGGCAGCCAGCATGACATGGGCCCAGCTGAAGACGTCAGCTTAGAGCTGAGCCCTCTGGAGAATTGTTGCCTCAGCCTTTAGGGAGCCTAAAGAATCAATTAAGTTGTGAATGACATCGTCCCTACATTCTCACTGAAACAGTGATGTAAAAGAACGTTTGTGACCTATCATTATCATTCTATTTAACAACTACATATAGTGTATGCGTATGTTAAGATGAAATCGTGAATTTTCATTCAGATACAGCATTTGGTGATCTATTTAAGTTTGCCTTAAATGCGACCGCATGTATGTATGTATGCACGTGTGTGTGGTCTTGTTTGTTTTGTTTTGTTTGATTTAGCGTCTTTTCACAAATAGTGTTTTTAGACGGATCTTGAAATCATCCTGAATGACATAAGTATTTTTATCACAAATAGGAATACCCCGTCATTTCGTATCCCCCACAACGGACAATAGAATAAAATATTGAACGTTAACATTCTCTCTCAACAGGGACACCTAATGTCGTTTATATGTTTGCATTTTAAAGCATTGAGTTTTAGTCTGTAACATAAAGAGCTAATATGTGTGACGTGTGTGTGTGTGTTGTGTGTGTGTGTGTGTGTGTGTGCAGGAATGTCGTCCTCATCTGTCAAATGCTTAACACCCAGACACAGTCACTTATATCACGTATCTAAGTGAAATAGTGGATACTGAAATACCCAGGTGAAGAATATACACAAAGTATGTAAGCGAATTATTCACAATGAAATAGCCAAGTAAAATTTGGAGGTGACAAATGCATATGAAGTGTCTAGACTGTCTAGCTGAACTATTTAGATGACGTTTTATGAAGAACTGTCTAAAAAAGTGTCCATGTGGAATCTTCAGGTAGAACATCAACTAGTAAATTGATAAAAAAAAAAAAAAGAGCAAGTGCTAGTAGTAAAAAGACACTTTACATTGGGACAAAGCATTCTTGTGGCAAAAGTACAAAGAGTTTACATCTTTTATAACGCTATTTTTTTTCAAACCAACACCCATTTTGCGCCAAATATGAGACTGTTGTTGTTCATTCCTTTAGTTTTCTTGTCCTGAAGTTGTGTTGGGGGCT
>JADBJO010014937.1:0-12500 GCA_016801955.1 Conus betulinus
TTTAGCTGAAAGTTGAGTGAAAAGTTCCAGAGGGAGAAACTTGAGGGCTCACAATCAACTGGGAAAATTGTGCAAAATTAGTTGTGCTGGACACTGGTAAACAAGGAGTATGGTCCAAACTTTCAACAAATCCACGCAAATTGGATCTGAAGATCGCACACACTCAGCACACCTGGTGATTCTCAATGCCACAACTGCGATTGCCCGCATGGAAGACCAGAACAAGGCTTCGCGACAAAATGCAGACCTGATGCCCGAACTGCGCAGATGCAATTGCATTGCTATGACATGCCATGCATGAGTCATCCACATTCCATCGCCGAGCGATGCATTCACTGATCAATCTGCGCTTGTGCATGAAACAATTGACAGTACGGTACATTTGTTTGGGGACAATCTTACTTCCACCCTTAAAGATATCAATGAAATGGAGAAGACAGGCTACAAGGCCTTGTCTGCTGGGAAAAAGGAAAAAAAAAAAACCTAATTTCCTCGCTCCTAGTATGACGGAAATGACAGCAACAGAAAAGGGCCTTTTTAAGGGGCCGTCTCAAACAAACATTTCCCAGCCAGACGTAGGGGCTGTCAGTACACAAAGCAACAGACACAGGGTCTCCGCTACAACAGTTTTCCCAAAGGGTTCAACAACCACAGGAATAGCTTCTCTCAGTCTCAGCAAAGACAGTACGTCTTTGGTCTCAGTAACTGAGGTATGTGATTTTGATGCACAGTTAGATAGCATTGTTCAGTTGCTGACACTGGAAGCAGAAGAGTTTGAAGCAGGAAGATGGCTAAATTTACAGAAAATTGAGTTAAGCTGACATCAGATCCTAACATCCTGAAATCGGTGACAGGTGCTGAAATTAAGACTGACTGTAATCTGGAAGACTTAGCTACTTTGTCATGTCCAGTTTAATTCATTCAGAATGAATGCTGCAGATACAGCTGTTACTGATGAGGAAATTGACAAATGGTTAGGAAAAAAGTTATAATAGAGTGTGAGCATACTCATGGAGAAGTGTTATCACCAATCTTCCCTTGGCAGAAAAAAGATGGATCACAGAGAGAATGACCCTAAACCTAAAAGGTGTAAATGAAGAAATAACATGTAAATGAAGAAATAACCGGTCACCATTTTAAAATGGACACTTTGGCCACAGCCTTGGCTCTGGTCAGCAAAAACTGCTACATGGCATCATGGGACTTGAAAGAGGCCTACTACTCTGTACTTATTTGCAAGGAACACAAAAAGCTGTTGAGATTCAAATGGAAAGGATTTTTTTTTTTTTTTTTTTTACACATGTGCTCAAAAATGGGTTGGCACTGGCACCACGTTTGTTTACGAAATCACGAAGCCAGTTTTTTGCTACCTTGAGATTGAAAGGACATATCTCCCTGGCCTTCTTGGATGATTCCTTGCTTATGGGCATTTCAAAGTGACAGTGCCAGGAAAATGTTATGGACATACTGGACACATTGCATAAGCTCAGATTCATTGTACATCCCACAAAGTCAGTTTTTCAACCAACTACTGTGATTCAGTATTTAGGAGTGATCACTGACTCCGTCTCAATGACGGTCACTTTAACCCTAGAAAGGAAAGAGGAAATGCTTCTAAGCTGCAAGAACCTGTGAAGGCAGCTGAGAGATAAATGTATGAGATTTGGCAAAAATTATTGGGTTAATAGTGGCCAGTTTTCCCGCTGTTAAATTTGGGCCGCTCCATTACAGGCAGTTGGAAACAGATAAGTGTAGAGCTCTGAAGAAAAGCAAAGGACATTTTGACCAGGTGATGGAGATATCTAAAGCTGGAGAAAAGGGGCTGACATGGTGGATTGACAATATTTCTGATGCTTCAATGATGTCCATTGCAGAGATCCAGACATTGTGATCCATTGATGCAAGCCTTTATGGCTGGGGCTGCGTGTGTGCAGGAGTGTCTTAGGAGGAATGTGGTCACCAGCAGAAAGGACATTTCATATAAATGACCTGGATTAAAAGCCGCATTTTTTGCCTTGAAATCTTTTCAGAGGCAACTTCAAGGGAAACATGTGATGTTCATGCTGGACAATACCACAGCCATTGGACGCTTAAACCACATGGGTACACATCTCACTCTGATTCCTGTAACAATTTAATGTTGGATATCTGGTCTTGGTGTGAAACATGATATCTTTGTGCAGCCACACAGCAGGAGCAGAAAAATGTGGCTGATGCAGAATCCAGGAAGGTAAATCTGGACACTGAATGGAAGTTGATCAGTGGTCTTCTGCAAGCTGCTCTTAGACAGCTGAATGCAGCACCTGACACAGCTTTGTTCTCTTCAAGGCTAAATACACAAATGAAAAGATTCATCTCTTTCAGTGCAACTTGGAGAGACAAATTTCCATGCTTTTCCTCCAGGTTTCATCATTGTCACCTGATTTCTCCAGAAGGTGCAGAGGGATCAGAGTTCAGGTGTACTGGTAGTGCCAGATTGGCCGACTCAGCCATGGTAACCAGTACTGTTATGACTGTTGACAGCAGAGCCAGTGCGTCTGACCTGCAGAAGAACCTGTTGCATCTCCCCAGCACCCAGAAGCAGTCCATCGCCTGATCCAGCAGAAGAGGCTTCACCTGCTAGTCTGCAGGATCCCAGGTGCTCTCTAATCCAGCTCTAGTCTAAGCAGTGGGGCCACTGACTTGGTTATGAGCTCTTGGAGACAGTCTACCCAGAAAGTGTATGACTCTTACATTAAAAGGTGGAACATTTTTGTAGACAGCAAGGGAATATAAACACCAATTTATGTCCATGTAATACATTTTCTTGCGGATATGTATGCTTCTGGGGCTAGTCACAGTACAATAAATTTAGCGCGAAGTGCAATTTCAGCTTATTTGCACAGGTCAGGCACCGAAGCAGAATGCAGTCATCACCCATTAGTGTGTCGTCTGGTGAAAAAGGGTTGTTTGAAGAAAGACCCTCCATTCCCAAATATCAAAATACATGGGACGTGGATAGTGTACTACAATACTTAGCTGGTTGGCTGGACGTAGGAAAGATGACTCTTAAGCAGCTGACCCTTAGACTGGTATGTGTTGGAGCCCTGCTGTCTGGTCAGAGGGCTCAAACAATCATGCATTAAGATGTGATGATGTCAGATTTAAAGACAACAAGTGTGTCTTGGAGTTAAGTGCTGTGTTAAAGCAAACTGAACCACGGTCACCTGTGCCACTGTTAGAACCAGCCTTTGAATATGACGAGACTGTTAAAGATACAAGATTACACCTTCCACCGTCTGCTAAAGCCAATACAGCAAGGGAATAAAAACACCTTGCTTTTTCACTCTCGGCAAAACTAAAGCATCACCATGATGGACAGGGCAGTACCACAGCCATAGACTGTATTGTCGTGAAGAACCAGGATGTTTACAGAAGCAGACACTGGTACTGACGGTAGTGATCACCACCACCTGAACTGATTACAGCCACAAGCAGGCACTGTTACTGCTGAAGAACAGGCTGGATTCCACAAAAACAAAAGTACCATCAAAGAGAGCTTTCACCTATACACCCTTCATAAAAACAATTGTCTTCATAGCCCTCCAGAAGGCAATCAACAGAGTCCAGAAGCAGGCACTATGGGTTACTATGAGGAGATTTACTGGGGCATAAACTTAACACCATCCAGCAGCAGTATTCCTAAGCGACCTACCCAATGCTGACAGGGTGTTACTGGACAGCAGTTCCTCACTTCTGTTGGAGTTCATTGGGGCTGCCTTCTCTCCCCCACACTTTTCAAATACATTTCTGTGATGTATCATCGCTCACGCGAAAATGATGTTTTCACAGTCAGCATCCCAGGAAGGACCATCACCCATCTTCAATCTTTTCTGATAACATTGATGGCCTGGCAAACTGTGATCGAGCATGGACATGCCATGCTTGTTCGAAGACTGAAAAAACAAACAAACAAACAAACAAACAAGTTATGGCATGGACTTGAGCATCAAGAAGTGGAACGGATGACCAGACACATCACCATCAGTTCTGAGATAACTGCCCATGGACAGAAGGTAGAAACTGTTCAACACTTCATTTGTCTGTGATCCACCTGTAGCAATGAGGAATCCACACTGGATGCGCAGCATAGAAAATACCAGTGCAGTCCAGACTAAATCCAGTATGAAACAACTCTGAAAATTATCCATGAAACCGAGGATCAGGCTGTTGCCTACACTGGTCAATTCTATGTTCTTGTGAGCATGCCACACAGACTCTTGCAGCTAAGAAGATGGAAATGTCTTATCACATAGATACTAAATGTCAGATATTCTCAGCATATCACTGAAGAACAACTGCATCAAAACATTCAACAGCACATGGGACCGCATAATGAACTACTGCCATCACTCAGGAAAAGAAAGCATGTCAGTGTGGCCATGTCATCAGATTCTGTGGCCTTGCTCAAACAATCCTCCACGGAACTGTTGAAGGAGGGAGACGGTGGGGGTGACTGAAAACAATGGACTGGCATCATTTTACAATGGACAGGAAATGCATTGGCAGTGAACCAAACCTTAGTATGGAACTAGGAATACCTGGTGATCTGTCTTTCAGTGGTGCCTAGAGTGACTCTCATAGTGTTCAGGGACAAGAAGAGGACGACCAAGCTAACTGAAATGCAATCACTGATGCTTTCATACAGGACTGCAGAAACTACAGACAGAAAAGCAGAGGACAGATCTGGGAGAAAAAATGTTTCCGGGAGAATAATTATTCATTTAACACTAATGATTGAATGGCTATATGAAATCACTGATAAACTTGGATCAAACTGGGAAAATGAAAATGAAAAGAGTAATTTGAAGATAGAAAGCTAGATGGTTACCCGTGGAAGGAAAAACTAGGCCAGAATGGACATCATGTTAACAGATGTTAAATCTAATGACCTATAAAGGGATTCTGAGAGACACTGCTCACACAGAAGAAAGTACAGGGCAGTCGTCACCAATGTTATCAACAGATAAATCCCACCAATCAGAAGGAAACATACATTAGCTGAAGTATGATTTGCGCTTACAAAAAAAAAGTAAAACAATGAAAGCCCTTGAACAGATGGCACTACTGTCAATTTGACCCGTGTGCATGATGTTATACATGTATTCCTACACAGAACCTCACTTTATAGTCTTATTTGAAGGACTTTTTGGGAAACAGAGTCAGAACCAATGTTAACTCCGAGAGATAAATCCCCTGTACAGAAATGCCCCAGCCGTGATTTGAACCCACATCCCCAGGATCACAAGGATCACAAGTCTGCCGCTCTACCAACTGAGCTATTCAGGCCCAACATTTGTTTGCTGTTCTCCATTGTTCATACATCAAAAATGGGCCCCTCCAAAGTTCACATTAACTGAATCAGTCATTTCTTCAAAGGAAATTCACTAAACAACACCATCTATAACACTACACATTTCTAAGAGAAACTGCTTAAGAGTTAAATATATATACCCCAGATTTAAAAAATTTTTTAATATGAAAAAATGATGCCCCAGATAATGTACATTTTAAACAAAGGATTTGTTCCTGGTGCCTAACTCCCCCCCCCCCCCCCCCCCCCCCCCCCCCCCCCCCCCCCCCCCCCAAAAAATGAAACAGAATGTCTACAATCAATACTACATCCTTGAAATCAAATCTGCAGTTACTGTTTCAGCAATGACAAATATTTTCTGTGCATGAGATTCAGCAAATTTCTATACAATTCAAAATTTAAAGGCACTAAATGTAGATTCTTACAAATAATATATTTTCAAGCAACATGTTCAAATCAACTGGCACATTGTAGATCATAAACCTGCCTTTGAGACCAAACCCATGATTACTCTCTAAGACAGTAATAACCTCAAAGACCTACTTGTGCATAACAAAGTGAAAACACACACACACACACATACACACACACACACACAACACACGAAATCACCTGGTACTTTCCTCTGCTCAAAACCCCAAAGCCAGACGCCATCATGCATGGCCCCAAAGACGCATTCAAAATCAAACATACATTCTCCTGTTATTGCTCCAACACTGTGTGTGCTACTTGTAGTAGTAATTGTAGTAGTAGCAGAAGTACTATCATCATCATTATCATTTATTATTCTCATTTTTATATTACAATTATTATTATTATCATTATAATTAGTAGTAGTATCATCATCATCATCATCATCATCATCATCATTATTATTATTATTATTATCATTGCTTCTATTATTACAACATTTTTCACTTTTCAAATTCTCTACATTATTATAATTATGGTTCTCTATCACCGTAATTGTCATCAGTAGCAGCAGAGTTAGTTTAACTATCAACTGATTTCTTAGGTTTCATCTTACTATCTATCCTATTTTCTATAGTCTTGCTCTTCTGCTTATTAATACGACTCATAACTAGTATTGTAGGCATTCTTCTTGCTCTTCCTCTTCTTCTTCTTCTTCTATTACCATTAATGAAATACTATTACTATCAACAAATTATTGTTTATCACTATATCATATCAGCATTATTTTCATTATTATCACTTCACTGCAATAACTATTGTTAAAGCTTACCCCCCCCCCCCCCCCCCCCCCCCCCCCCTCTACCCCTTCATTCAGTAGTTTTTTTTTTTTTCAACCGCGCCACATTTTCACCCAGATCAGATCAAAGAGTAAAATAAGTGATTGTTCATCTTTTGCTTTGATCATTTTGAATACTGTTTGTACAGCCTAAAGAAGACCCAATAAGTCAAGATGCATTGTGTGCCTGTGGAGAATTTGTTCCTTTGTTTGGCGGCTCAGTAATTCCGTTTTTTTCTGTTTGGTTTTTGTAATGTTGCAGTTTATGCCTACACTGGCCCCACTGTGAAACCCTCTTTAAAGAGAAAGCCTCATAGTCTGCAGCCCTTCATGCCCTTCTCTTACAGTCGCAGACCTCAGTGTTGATTGCCTCTCCACCCATTGGTGAAGTCATCCTCCACCACATGCACAAGAAGACCGAGAGCCTCCGCAGCAGCACAGCCAGTAACACGGGCTTGGAGATCAACGCCAAGAAGACAAAGACCATGAGAGCCAACACAAGCCAGGCTGAAGCAATTCGCCTAGGGGAACAACAGACAGAAGATGCTGGGAAATGTACCTACCTAGGAAGCATCGTCAACAAGACAGGATGTACTATGATGACATCAGGGCCAGAATAACCAAGGCAAGATTTGCTTTCACCACCCCCTCAAGCCCATCTGGAGGAGCGCATACGTCCATCTTCACACCAAACTGAGACTGTTCAACACCAACGTGAGACCTGTGCTGCTGTATGTCTCGGAGACCTGGTGACTCACCAAAGGGCTGGAGAACAAGTTGCAGGTCTTCATCAACACATGCCTGCGGCGGATCCTCCGCATCAGGTGGCCTGACAGAATTGCCAATGAGGAGCTATGGCACCGGACAAATCAGAGACCAATCAGAGACACCTTCAGAATCCGAAAGTGGAAGTGGATCGGACACATCCTACGCCCGAGGCCCGGACAACACCACACAGCAGGCACTGGACTGGAACCCTCAAGGAAAGAGAAAGCGAGGCCGCCCAGTGACAACATGGCTTAGGTCACGCTGGACAGTGAGCTGATTACCATCAAGCTGTCCTGGGGTGAGGCAAAACGGGCAGCCCAAGGCAGCATACGTTGGAAATCTGCAGTGAAGGCCGTAAATTGCTCCCGTTGGAGCGAAGAGGATTAAGTCAAGTAAGTCATTGGTGAAGTCCTGTTTGGGGTCACCGGCGTTATTAGCAAATTCATGGATACTGTCACTGGGCAGAATTGCTTTCTTGGGAGGGAGAGCTCAGTCAAGCTGGCTCCACAACTCAGTTGTCAGTGGGGGGCTTACTGGGTGGTGTCATGCTGTTCGTCAGATCAGAACAAGCACCACGGAACACCACCAAAGTGACTGGGCAACAGTGGGTCATCTCTTGTGGGTCACCTCATGACAAGGCATCGACTGCTCCCTGTAAATTGTCGTGTTGGGGCTAAGGCTTGGCGGGATGAGCCACACTGTTGCTGTGGATGGGGAGCTGGAATGAGCCGTGTGGGTGCAATGCCTGTTTGAGTTGGCTGGCTTGGAAGATGAAAGACAGCAAAAAAAAAAAAAAAAAAAAAAAAAAAAAAAAAAAAAAGAAAATCAAGTGAGCATGTTTAAGATTATTTCACCGGCTGCAGTTGGTTATTCAACATCTATTGCATTATGTTTTAAGTATGGAAAATGATTTTGCATCTTTACTACTGTGTCTTAAAGTTAAAGCTCTTCAATATCAAGAAAGGCCATTAAAAAGTGATGACCAGGATTACAATAGACTCTGCAGACTCAGACTCTGTCTGGAATACTGGTAATAATGGACTGACCCTTTGATTTGAACCAGATTTCATACCCTGATGTATGGTGCCCACTATTATGAACAGACTGCAGCAGAGTGTACTCAGAATCTATCCTGATGCAGGATGCAGATTATAAAAGACATACTGATTGCAGCAGATTATAGCTGAAGCTGAACTCTGGCTGCTTAAAGACAACAGTGACTTTGGTTTTGACATTAAAGTGAGTGTTGTATTATCATATACTGGACTCTTTACTTTTAAGGTGACAATTTATAAACTATCTCATTTAGCCTTAAAATTTTAAAAAACATTCTTGATTTTTTTTTTTTTTTTAAGTTGGTACAGCTTTTTATGAGTATGTAAAATAGCATATAAAATTCTCTCTTGAGTGTGAATGCATTTTCCTGGTTTATTGATCCACCCCATCATAGTTTGTACCCTCACAGTCACAGAGGTCTCAAAACTGCAATATAAAATTCTGTTTCTTGAGTGCTAATGCATTTTCCTGGTTTATCAACCCACCCCTGCATAGTCTGTGTCCTCACAGAGGCCTTAACACTTGTTAAAGCACAGTGAGAGCTACCTGCAACACTAAAGTCATGCTTCCCCTGAAAGACAGACATGCGGGGGGAGGGCTGGGGGCATTTTGTTCAAAATTTGGAAAATAAAAGCTAAATCAAGAAGTCATCATTCCCATTCCATTCTCTGACGTGTGTGTGTGTGTGTGTGTGTGTGTGTGTGTGTGTGTGTGTGTGCGTGTGCGTGTGTTTTGTGTGAAGTCTTACGTTGTGTTGGGGGGGGGGGGGGGGGGGGGGGGAGAGGGTGTTGAGAGGGTGGGGATGTATGTCACTGAAAGGGATAGTCAGAAGACTGTCACTGTGGATTAGAGATGGCAGGATGTGGGGCAAAAAATTGTGAGGTTTCTGATTATATCTTTTACACAGACTTCCTTTCTTCACATAACGCTGGCAGTTTACTTGTATTCTGATCATGCACAGAGCTTCAGATTTTTTGTTGATCATCACTGGACACATCAGATGGCAGCTTTAAAATGAGGGCACAAAACACAAGAGCATGAGACAAACTTGAAGCTAACATCTCAGAGCTTTCATGCAGTTTTAACCAGTTGTTAGCTGTAAGCATCATGAATTTGCTTTAAACCGTACTTTCACTTGGTGAACACTATGTTTGCGTATACATACTAACATTAGCAAGTGCTGTATGTGTGTGTATGAGTGTGTGTGTGTGTGTGTGTGTGTGTGTGTGAGAGAGAGAGAGAGAGAGAGAGAGAGAGAGAGAGAGAGAGAGAGAGAGAATGTGGACATCACTTGAGAGAACTGTTCATTCACAATAGGATACCAGAGTAAAACATAAAGATAAAAATGGGGGGTGGGGGGGGGGGGGGGGGGGGGGGGGGGGGCAAGGGGTTAGAAAAAAAAAGGTAAGGAAAGAAAAGGTAGTAGGTGGGGTGGAAAGCAGTGAGTAGTGGAGGTGGGGGGGGGGGGGGGGGGGGGGGGGGGGGGGCATGTAAGTCTTTCTGAACTGCACCATGAATGAAGATCTGTTGTCTGATCACATCTGCACACTGCACAGTTTGATTTTCGGAAAAATATTTTTCTTCATGTTCAGTGACTGCAGCTTGTATCAGACCTTGAATGACACACAGGGACTGTACTCTTTTCTTCCTGGAATCCTGATCTGGTCACTTGCTTTGATTCCAATCACTCAAAAGCTGATCATTCCTGTCTCAGAATGAACTGTGGCTGTGTAAACAGGCATGATTTTTAGCTTCTGATCCTCCTGAAGTTGGTGTTACCTAAATATGGACCGCTTCTTACATCCGCATTATGGTGAAAGGCGCACAACATCATGGCACACAAACTTTATGTGAGGCGTCATGTACACATTTCACACAACAATGTTGCTGGTGCACAACACTCTGAAGCTCTATGTACATATTCTGAAAAAAGATTTTATGTACTATTTACAGACAAATTAGTCATGTGTCTTGTCTTGATAAACAAATCATTCTTCAAACCTGATAGAAAACAACAAACAGGCACAGTTTACTTAGATACACTGGTAGTTTATAAAAACAAACAAACACTGTTATTGTGTTGACCGATCACAATCTACATTTTGATGTTTAAAGACATTTGCTTTCACCATTTGTTAACAACTGAAATAATCAAACCAGACCAACTGCATACATGTGTCTACTCTGTTGTATAAGACATTATAAGACCAGTCTCTGCTATTTCTATGGGGCTGAAGTGTTTTTGAATAACACTGTTACAATCAATACAGGGTTCACCTGACATCAAGGTCCATTTGGCATATCAACATGAAACAATCAGTTTATCACCTGGATCTAACCATACATTTTGTAATTATGTCATTGAAAAATAAATCATTAACAACAGCAGCAATAATGAGAACAACAAAGATTACTTTCCCACATGCTGTGCCATGTCTCTCCCTACAGAAAAAAAAAAAAAAAAAGATGACAGAAGCCCATCACCTGGCACAGGCGATGCCCACACAGCAAACCAGAAGCTGGGCCAGATAACTGAGCAGCACTGCAGTGACATTTCAACACAGGAGTTACAAAGGAAGTGCAAGTTAGCAGGAACATGGTCAATCTGGCTACCAAAATGGCAATGGCCTTTTCCAATCTTGTTGGGCTACATATAAACACACAATCAACTCACAGCTTCAAATTGTCTTTAGTCATTCCCGAAAACATGTCCCCTGGCAGTTTACAGTAATGGGACCAACTGCAGAAGCATGAGACAAACTTCCTATCTCAGAACCTTCATGCAGTGTTAACCAGTCTTCAGCAGTAAAATGTTACGTTTCCAGGCTTGTAGACTCTGTGTATGTGTAGACTATATTTATCACTGTATATGTGTGTGTGTGTGTGTGTGTGTGGGTGGGTGGGGTGGGGGGGTCCATATGTGTGTGTGTGTGTGTGTGTGTGTGTGTGTGTGTGTGGGGGGGGGGGGGTCCGTGTGTGTGTGTGTGTGTGTGTGTGTGTGTGTGTGTGTGTGTGTGTGTGTGTGTGTGTGTGTGCATGTGTGTGTGTTTGTGTGTGCACGCATCTATGTATGTGTATGTGTGTGTGTGTGTGTGTGTGTGTGTGTGTGTGTGTGTGTGTGTGTGTGTGTGTGTGTGTGTGAGAGAGAGAGAGAGAGAGAGAGAGAGAGAGAGAGAGAGAGAACATCACTCTGTCCATTCACAATCCTTATTTTAGAATAAATAAAAAAAGGTAACAAAATGTAAGAAGAAAAATGATGGAAAACAAAAGGGGGGGGGGGGGGGGGGGGGGGGGGGGGGGGGGGGGGGTAAGAAGTGGGGGTGGGGAGGGAAGGAGCGAGCAGGGGGGGGGGGGGGGGGGGATGTACCTGTGTGTACTGTCTTCCTGTGCTGCTTTGTTAAGGAAGGTTTGTAACTGTAATGTTTGATTTGCTGGGGGGGGGGGGGGGGGGGGGGGGGGGGGGGGTCCTTGTTCATGCACACAGGACTGCTTTGTGACAATATCAGTCTCTGCTTTGCCTACCTCAGCACTGTTGTCCATGCACAGCACAATGAATGCTGGCTGCACACCAAAAATCGATGTGCCAAGGCCTTGCTTAAGGAGTCAGGTATTAATAGAAAGGCCCAATTAGATTGTTTTGAGAGTTTTGATTGTGTCTGAAAGCTGATTTTACTCATTTTCTTTCCTACAGCCATCAAGGGACAAGCCCGGTGGTTCCAAGCTGACAGAATGAAATCAAAGGAATGGGACTATTTTGGGGAATACCACCAGAGTGGCCCACAGATAGGGTCACAGATGAGTGCAAAGGCCTGAGATGTGAAGTCAGACAAGGGAAAGGTCATGTATTTGAAGATTGTGAATGATGTCATGGGTGGAAATCCCCCAAACTAGGTGAAAGGATTGGTAGGGGGTTGGTTTTCTGATCAATTATCAGTTTACTATGAAATGCTGGCTCTAATTTATGCTAAGCCTCAAAATGTTTACATGGATGATGTATGTATTATGTCTTTTGTGCAAAATCCAAATTCTGCCCACACATGTGGCCTTAACATGAATTTTGGCATTTTTCAAACT
>JADBJO010014937.1:20000-22500 GCA_016801955.1 Conus betulinus
GACAGTCACTGAGGCACACAATGTCAACACGTTTAAGAGAAGACCTGATGCCCACTGGGCCAACCTCCTAATCCTGTATGATCTGGAATGCAGTCAGTGAGCAACATATAACCAGTGGAAATATAGACATTAACCAACTTGCCACACATGCTGCACAATGCCAGAAGTTTCCAACAAGGAAAATGAATAGGCCTAAACGGCCTTCAACACTAAATTTCAAGTTTCAAACATGTTTAGAGTACAAGCCTGAACAATTCAATGACCACCCCAGTCCAGTTATCCACACTTCCTCAACCCATTACCCCAGACTGCAATGGCTGCTCGGCAGTGCAAAAACAAACACAAGCCAGGAGGACGTGTCGGGTTAAAGTTTTCCCTGAGTTTTGTTTGAAAATCGAAAAATTAGGGAAAATTGGCACATCCTCACAGTACATTTCAGGATAACACGAAACCTCCTCTCTTTCTGTCATGTGCTAGAATGACCAACAAACAATCGCAGTCCTCAGCGTAAAAAAAAAGAGGGGGATGTGATTCCTACATCAGTTGCTGAACAAAAAAATGCCAGACGCTTATGCCACTGAACACGGATTTAACTTCAAAAAAGAATCAAAGTTACCTTTGGTAGGAGTTGAAGCAGTTCAAACTCACAATGAATGCAGCGTCTTTGGTGAAATACAGAATAGCATTTGCCTTCACTTCCCAGCGAGACCATTTCTGAACGTTACACATAGACATAGGGTCCACACTTAAAGTCAGCGTTGCTTCCCCTGTTCTCATGGCGTTTTGTTGAGATGGTGACCGTTTTAGTAGTTCGCCAGTTCCTTGAAGCAATGGGCCTTCCGGTGAGGGAGCATGTCAGTATTCGCTTTTACACTGTCGGGGACTTACGCATTTCTTTATTTACGTCGTTACTTTTATCGAGTTTTAACAAAACTTAATGCTATATATATTTTTTTTTTCAAATCGGTGCGCAGATCTAATTAGGCCTACTACGGACATGTGGTACTGGCCCCAAATCTTTGAAAGCATATAAACATAACAGAAAATGTTAGGAAATGCTTACCAAGCAAAATTTAGGAACGAGTACATTGTCATCCAAGGACAGATTAAATTTTCAGCAACTGCCAAGCCTACGCACCGGAAGCTGGTACTTGCTACGTCCGAGGCCTGTATGGCCATGATGGTAACAACGCCACAGGAAATCTTTTCATTTTCAACGACAGTGTACACACATGGGGACATCCACTGAAACTGGCAGCATGCCTCTCTCATTTCATTTATGCATCTTTTTCTAACAGCATCTCTTTATAAACCTTTGTCACAATTCTGCCAACTCACATTGCCGCCATGGAAACGCTTAACAGTTTTAAACACATATTACACACCAGGCTTTTAGTTGCTCTCCAGACCAGTTTCCCGCATTGGAAACTATCACACAAGAACAGCGCACTCATGTAAATTTTTTAAAAAAAAAAGAAAAAAAAAAGCTGTAAGCTTATATATTTCTGTCTGAATATTCCGGCACTCGGCTGATAAAGCCTGTAAGATGAATCATTGATTTGATATACGGTAATTACGATAAAATGTCAGTCCAGTCAGAGTCGTGACACACACGTGTTGGTGTCACAGTCAAGGTCACAAGGTAATAGCTGTTATTTACATTATTCCATGCTAGAACAGTACCGGTACAGGGCCCAGATAGGGTGACCACTTTCCCGACCAGCAGTGCAAATAATTATTGGTGCATTTAGATACATGGCCAATAATTACATTTCCCAAATCCCACACCATTACCCTTTCTCCTCTATACTACCACGTTCCCACCATGTTTGAAACGTAATGCTGGTGTAAGTCAAGGCGGCGTATCAGTTTTGTCACCGCAGTTTTAAAAGCCAGCAACCTAACTTTTTTTTTTTTTTTCACGTATATCTTCATCTTTCGAATTAGTTGTATGGGCATACTGTAGAATACCATTAGTTTAATTTTTCATTCAGATTATCGTGATCATGGAAAAGCAAAAGAGTGAGGAGAGATTTTATTTTTGCGTATGCTTATCTTTTTTTTCCAGCAGCAATGTATTTCATGCCCCCTGAATACGGGTCTCTTCACCCCATCCACCACGAATATTACATTTAATTTAACCATTATTCCTATCATTCTTATCATCCTCATATTATCATTACCATTACTATCAAGGCATCATCATCATCATCATCATCATCATCATCATCATCTTCTTCTTCTTCTTCTTCATTATTAATGTTGTTGCAATTACTATCATTAATCTTACCATTATGTTTATAAATATTATTGTCCTATTATCACCAATCCCATCACCATCAGTAGTAAGAAGTAGTAGTAATAGTAGTAGTAGCAGTAGTAGTAGTTGTTGTTATTGTAGTTGTAGTGCTCACATATATAAAAAAAAAAAAAAAAAAAAAAAAAAGCGAAGTGTGTGGGTGGAGGCAGGCCTATGTGGTTCCCTTACTCCCCCCCCCCC
>JADBJO010014937.1:32500-45661 GCA_016801955.1 Conus betulinus
AGATTTGAAGCGGTTGTTCCACTAGATTATCCAGCCAATATCTCAGTGTTGGTGACATGTTTGTGTACCGAAAACCCTCAGACGTAATTTTCACAAGTCCCGCTTCTTTTGTGTGAAGTAAAAAAACAATCGTTTGAGTGTCGTTTCGTGCTTGCTGTCTGCTGTTAGATCTGGCATGGCATCGGCAAACAAAACAACTCACAGAGGACACGAAAAAAAAAAAAACATTGTGTTGTTGACAGACCAGGGGTTTCGGGTGTTTCTGGTACCATTATTTCTCTCTGTAGATCTGCTGTTAGGGGTCCACCTTGCACAAGCACATGCAAAGATTGATATTAATAGTGCTCGTGTGACTTTTACTTTGGAACTGATTTTGATCATGTTTGGTTGTTGTAGATGGTGTGTTAATTGTTGGGAGCACTCTGAATGCTCGGACCATTCTGGGGGGGGTTTTCTGATGTGGGCCGTGATGTAAAAAAGGTTTCTGTATTGGCCTATTCTATAGGGTTTTTTTTTTTTATTAGGCCATTCTGTACAGGGTCTCTGGTCTGTGCCATTATGTAAAATGGTGTTTTTTTCTATTGGGTCCTTCTGTAAAGCGTTTCTGGTTCGGGCAATTCTGTAAAGAGTTTTGTATTTGTCCATTCTTCGAAGGGTTTTCTGTACTGAACTGTTCTGTAAAGGGGTTTCTTATGGGGCCATTCTGCAAAAAGGGGGGTTATGTAGTGGGCCATTCTGTACAGGGTTTCTGTATTGGGCTGTTCTGTAAAGGGCTTCTGTACTGGGCTGTTCTGTAAAGGGTTTCTGTATTGGGCTGTTCTGTAAAGGGTTTATTCTGGGGCCATTCTGCAAAGGGGGTTATGTAGCAGGCCATTCTGTAAAGGGTTTCTGTATTGGGCTGTTCTGTAAAGGGGTTCTGTATGGGGCTGTTCTGTAAAGGGTTTCTGTACTGGGGGCTGGTTCTGTAAACGGGTTTCTGTACTGGGCTGTTCTGTAAAGGGTTTCTGTATTGGGCTGTTCTGTAAAGGGTTTCTGTACTGGGCGTTCTGTAAAGGGTTTCTGTATTGGGCTGTTCTGTAAAGGGGGTTCTGTATTTGGCCATTTCTGTAAAGGGTTTCGGGGTTTGACTGTGTATGTCTTGATTTCCATGCACTATGTTGTAGAAGTCTTGATTTTTCTACACTCTATGCTATGGATGTCTTGATTTTTCTACACTCTATGCCATAGATGTCTTGATTTTTCTACACTTTGCTGTCAGTGTGTCCTACTCCAATGCCCTATAAGTTGTGGAAGTCTTGATTTTTTCTACACTGTATGCTATGGATGTCTTGATTTTTTTTTCTACACTGTATGCCATGGATGTCTTGATTTTTTACACTCTATGCTATGGATGTCTTGATTTTTCTACACTCTATGCTAAGGATGTTGTGATTTGTTCTACACTCTATGCCATGGATGTCTTGATTTTTTCTACACTTTGCTGTCAGTGTCCTACTCCCAATGCCCTATGTTGTGGAAGTCTTGATTTTTCTACACTCTATGCTATGGAAGTCTCTGATTTTTTTCTACACTCTATGCTATGGATGTCTTGATTTTTCTACACTCTATGCTATGGATGTCTTGATTTTTCTACACTCTATGCCATACAGGATGTCTTGATTTTTCTACACTCTATGCTATGGATTTCTACAGTCTATGCTTGATGTCTTTTTCTACACTATATGCTATGGATGTCTTGATTTTTCTACACTCTATGCTATGGATGTCTTGATTTCTTCTATGCTACACTTTGCTGTACACAGTGTCCTTGCCTGCTCCCATGCCCTATGCTGTGGATGTCTTGATTTTCTTCCCCTGTGCTGTAGATATTTTAATTTACATACAAAGTTCTGCGGATGGTTTCTTCACGATATATATTCACATTCATTTTGCAGTGAAACCAAAATAATCTTGAAGGAAGTCTCTGCTGGGCGGACCGGAATATGTGCCATTGCACCACCAAGTGTGTGTGAAAGACTACTACTGGACGGTTTGGGTGAACAGTGGAGTGATAAATTGGGTGCCTCCACTCAAAACCATGCTGGGGTGAAGTTTATATGATGATTATTGATTAGTATTGCAGACATCGACATGACAATGAAAATGACTTTTTTTTTCATTACGAGCACTGTGAGGAAAATACAAACAAAAGGTCATGAGCGCTTTTGAAAACATCACTGTGTTAACTATTACATACTCTGCACCCTTTCATTCCTTCATTTGTGTGCAGGGTCAGACTAATACCCCCACACGCCACCACCCACCCACCCCCACCCCATACCCCACACCCTGTTTTGCTGCTATCATACCAACCAAACAAACTTACATCGGACCATTGATTCGTATATTTTGTTCATGCTGTTTCCGTCGCAAGATGGTTGTGATGTTAGCTAGAAAGTCTTTCAAAGTACACCGAATGCAAATTACGAGCTTTCGCCATTTTGATGATGTGTGACAATAGGCCATTGCATATTTAATGGTGGTGTGTAAACAAACAAAAAGGTGCCAAAATCGCACTGTGTGCTATTTATCTTATATTATTTGCTTGGTTTGGAGGTCTGTTTACCTGACGCAAGCAACTGAGATTTTAACATTGCTAATACTTTGTCTTCTAGTGCTTTCTCCCGTATCTGCATGACCACAGTCCACCAGATAAAGAAATGGGCTGAGTGCAGAGCTGAGTAGTAACCCAAACACAAAACCCATGGCGTCATGGGGTGTTGTTTTAGTCTGGAGACCCATTTGTGGCCATTACCATGGTGAATCCAAGAATAAGCCAGCTGACGCTGTTCGTGGTTGCTACTTTTCTCACCAGATGTACTTCAGAATACACAGACTTTGCAGCAGAATTAAGCATAGCTCTGAATTTGGCGTCCCGTTTTTGTTGATCACGACTTGACCAACCATAATTGCTAGCATATTATGCAGTTAGGCTCACAATCACATCTGACCATCGGAATTTTGCGTTTGACTTAAACTGGTTCAATAATGCTATGCGACACAGACCCGACTGACCTTGAAGTCCCCCACAGTGACAATCCAGGAAATAAAAGTTATCAAAGACATCAGGGTTCCAGCACACCATGGTACTATGAAAGCTGATATTCTCAGTTTAGACGTGTCCCTTTCCAAAGCGAATGACAATGATGTGATCCATGGTGATGAACCCAATGATCAAAACTGACACCTCACTGGACAGATAGAAAAGAAACTCAGCCACCTTACAAGACAGGCTGTTGATCCATATCTTTTCAGAGTAAATGTAACGATCACTTAATATCTCACTAGCTGCTGTAACAATACTTACGTGACATCCAATACACCGTCAGTTAACAGCAAATTAGTAATCAGCAAAGAACTGTTTCAAACCTTTTTTGACTTTGAATAAGCTGATAAGACCAAACCAAGTTTCCTACTGTGGAACACACACAGACCACCCAGAAGAAAACTCTGTATAGTTCAGTGGGAATCGGGGTTGCGCATGAAGGAAGTACAGTGTAAGGAGCTGAGCACTTTTTTTTTTCCCGACTGTTTTGGAAGTAAGGTCTTACAGCACAACCTGTAATTGGATGCAAAAAATATTTTGTAAACGATCTGACGCTGACAGCAAATCTAATGGGAAATCAGTAAGTGGGATGAATCTCATGTCCACTTCAAGCAGACGTGGAATGTTTTTAAAACCTGAAGACCTGATAATTTTAATGTCCGAAAAGGACAAATTTAAATGTTCCACTAGGGGCAAGAATATAGACAGTTCGCTGTTCAGTGTGTCAAGATGTGTTGCTGATACTTCTATCAGCATCAGTGAATAATGAATACCTTTTGGTGACACGCCTCTTGTGTTTGACCTGATGGGGTTTCCTGCTAAACGTAAGATATTCAAGTTTTGTAGCTCGAGAAAACTAGGAATGTCGAGATATTGTAAAAGGTTGCTTGCAAGATCAATGTACTGTAGGTTGGGAAGCTGAATGCCTGACACACATTAGAAATATAGCAACTAGCTAGAATAAGACGAATGCTATAGGTGTTGGTCCTAAAATTATACAATGACATCCCTGATCCTGTGGCGTCCACATATCGTAGCTGTGAGAAACGATCAACAGGAAACGTGTTTCTGCAAAGGACGGAGTGCCCTTGACATGCACAACCCTCAGGACAGGTCATGTCGCACATCAGCTCATCATCTCGTTGTGGACACTGGCCCCAGCCATCACACAGATGATCTTTGTGCAGACAAATTGCAGATGTTCGACACTGAAACAATCCAGAACATCGAATCGTATTGCAGTCTTGCTCATCCTCTCCATTAAGACAGTCAGAGAATCCATTGCATCGAGTGTAAACAGGAAGACCGTACAACCATTCAGATGTACACAACGATGATGAGTGGCAGGACAAGGTTCAGTTTTTATTGTCTGTTGTGTAAAGTAACCGGTGCCAGGTTAATGAAAAATCGCTGTGTCATCTTCACATCTCTGAGTTGCATGCAGTATGCTCACCAAGCAAAAATTTTGCTGCAGGCAACTAACCTCATCAGAATCATCCAGACAATCAGAGTGCTCATTACAGTGTTGACTGTGCAATGCACACTGGCTATTTGAGCACTTGAAGCCTTGGCACTAAGGATGCACACAAAAAGACTCATCAGATTTATCTGGGCAGTCCTGTATGAAGTCACACACCAAAGTAAATGTATTGATTTGACATTCTTAATACAACTGAACATTGCAAGTGCATACGTTGTATTTCTCTTAGCTGATAGCACATGCTTCTGATCAGTATGCAATTCCAGGAATGCAAAACCTTCAGAATCATATGTATTCCCAAAGTAACTTTTGATGTTACAGTACAAACAGCTGTGGATCACGTGACTGTGTGAACAAGTGAGTAAAGCCTGCCTGGTGTGTGTGAAAGTGGGCTGTGCGGACTCTGATTTGGCTGGTGCAATGCTACGAGGAAAGACACCCACCCAGCAGATCTAATCTTAATTCGCATAGTGCTGCATACCCATGGATATGTTCTCCTAAACCCCAGGAATTCCAACCCAGTTCCACCATTTTCCTCGAAATAGTATGTCTGAAATTTGTGTAGTATATGAAGTGATTCTCATGGAATATAATTGTTTTATCAGACCACTTATAGAATCTACTATATATAAAAGACACCAAGTGCCAGCCTGAAGTGTACCCAAACGTTACTTCAAACAAATAATAATTTTGAAAAATAGGGGGTAGCGAGTTTTCCAGTTCTTTTCTAGTTTTGACAGAAGCAAGTTGCTGGCCATATTTCTGACATCCATGGAACAAATGTCTATTACGTGAATCAGTCTTTAACATGACTACCTTGAAACATTTGTTAGTTGAAGCCACCATCCCCTGACATCTAGGACCACTGAAGGGACAGAGTTCTGTTCTGTTTCATCCCGTCCATCCTCACACTCTGTCTTCAAATTGCACTGCAGAAAGTGATGATGGAATTTGAAATAATTCATTGCAGAACAGTTGAACAACCCACTTCGCAGTTTGTAAGGGTGTGTAGAGACGTAAAAAGCAGAAAAGGCCATTTTGACAAACTTTAATCTAACACCGTTATGAACAAAGTAAATTCGAATATGACGTAATAAATATGGACGCTGGTGTGGAACGCTCAGCACACACGATAGTTCTATGATCCTGAGATGTATTCTGCTTTTTGTATGCAAGTCGCAACGGACTGCTATCAAAACAAGGGGGAAAGTCGGTATGACTGCAGGACACTGACCATGACGACATGGGGTTGGAGTGTAACTTCAGTTCTGTACTAAAAGAAATCGTGCCACGCACATACGGTATGTTTACATACCCAGAATATTCTGTCATATTTGTAACAATAAATTATTGTATTTTATCGCTTGTGTAATTGATTGTAGCTGCCGGTTGATCCATGATTGCTATCCACAATAAATTCGCAGCTGACTGAAAAAAGAAATCTTGAAGAACATGATAATCCCATTTCAATGTTTATGTCAGTATCATGTGGTGTTCGTAACCGCATTGCAATGCTCCAAGTGTTCCTTTCAGTGGCACCCACACCAGAATACCGACCGTTGAACGTGAGCACGCACATACATACCCTGTCTGACTTTCACGTGCAGGTTACAAAAAACAGTGGAACCCCCACACAAACCATACACCACTCCCTGGTTCTCTGTGAAACTTAAACGGGTGTGGTACCGACAGTCAGATAGATTTTTCAGTAGGAATGTGGTACCTTCGTTGTTTCGTTTCAGGCGATAGCCTACACCTGCACAACCATCACCAGTCTCCAGAGATGCAGGTACAGCGTCTTCTCGGATGTTAAAATTAGTGGTATACTCTGCACAGAACATGAATCTAGCTGATCACATATACCACTAACAATACATACTCTGTCTCTTCGTTTATTCCACCCCATCCACTCACATTGCTGCCCTACAGTTTTCTAAACTGTTTTGTATGCCGTGGTACAACAGAAGCAGTATGATAGCGTGTAAAAGACTAATTCAGAGAAGAAGAAGAGACGAGAAGAAGAAAGAAGAAGAAGAAGAAGAAGAAGAAGCAAAATTGTATATTCACATTGCTGCCTTGCAGACGTAATAATAACAACTGGTAGTCCTGTTGCATTTGTTTCCATATCAGGATTACAGTTTTGTGAACGTTTGCTTACATAAAAGGGAATTTCAACAACAACTATCAGAACTGTCAAAAAACCGTTGGTCTGAGCGGCCATCATAGCAATACAATGACGCAACCCATTCTGAATAGATTACAGTCGGAAGCTGATGCCATCATTGCTGAAGAAGAGGATGATTCTGTGAAGGCAAAAAAAAAAAAAAAAATAAAATAAATAACCTGATACCTGATATCCACTCGGAAATTTTAAAGAGTTTTCGAGCGGAGCTTATGGTCGTGCGTTAGAACCACTTGTGACTTGTTTTAGTGCACATTCAATGTCCATCCCCAAAATAAATGAATACTTGATTCTTTTCAGGCAGTGTTAAACGTGGTGGAAGGAGGAATGGAATCTGCCTTCCACTTTAACTTTCATGATCTTCAAAGCTTTTCTCACTCAGCCTGTATCAGCTCTCCTAGTTTACCGTCTTCTCCAGCCGACTTCTCTTTTGGGGGCGATTTTCAGTCACTGTGAGAACGTAGGGACTCTTCAACGCAAATTGGCCTCCATCAATGTTACCGTTATACAAGTTTGAGCATAGTTTGGTCATACACTATACGATGCATTCTTCGCCCGCATTTCCCTCATTTGTCTATGATTTGAATGACTCCTTATTTACAAGTGATCAGCTTTTTCGCCGTCTGGTACATCCTCTGGTGAGGGGGTTTTTATTCAGGCTGTCCTCTGTGTTTGTGCATTGCTCATCTGTCCTGTCTTCATGAATTCCGTCACATTCTGTTGATCCCACCGCTGCTTTCTTTCTTTTTCAAAGTAATTAAGGCGTCAGATATATACATTGTATTATCAAGGACACACACACACACACACACACACACACACACACACACACACACACACACACACACACACACGTGCAGACAAGTACACACAATCACACACATAGAAACACACACACACACACACACACACACACACACACACACACACACACACACACACACGTGCAGAGACAAGTACACACACAATCACACATAGAAACATACACACACACACACACACACACACACACACACACACACACACACACACACACACACACACACATGTGCAGAGAGTTACAATTTTTGTGATCAGGAGTGAAGAGTAAGCCATCTCTCTCTCTCTCTCTCTCTCTCTCTCTCTCTCTCTCTCTCTCTCTCTCTCTCTCTCTCTCTCTCTCTCTCTCTGTTGTAATTTTGGACTAAAGTGGAAGCTATTGATAAAGTGATCATATAAAAAGATGAGGTGGAGGTGGGGGAGTATCGCTCCTGCCATTGTAATGAAGTGTTTTACTGCTGTTTTGGACAGACTCTCATGTTAGCTGCCAATATATGTGAGAAACAAGATGAGCTCAGACGTAGATATTCCACAATAGATCATCCATTGGATTGAGATATGAAAAAAATGTTGTGTACTGTGATAGGGCAACATTAGACTGAGATATGTAAACAAGTTTAAAAAAAAAAAAAGTTATGCGTTACACTGAAACAAAATGCAAATTTCTTATGGCTCCAGTGTGGTAAACTGCCACAGAGGCAGATTACTTAATCCAGCAGTTACAGATCCATGTTTATTTTGATCATGGTGGCCAAAACTTGTTGACGGGTAGAATGGTGTAACATGGAGAGTTAACGATTTGTTGGTGTGTAGAATGGTGTAACAAGAAGACTGAACGATGTGTTGACGGGTAGAATGGTGTAACAAGAAGAGTTAACGATGTGTTGGTGGGTAGAGTGGTGTGTAACAAAAAGAGTTAACGATGTATTGACGGGTAGAATGGTGTAACAAGAAGAGTTAACGATGTGTTGGTGGGTAGAGTGGCGTAACAAGGAAAGTTGACGATCACTTCTCATGGAAAGATCACACTCCGGGTGAATAAAAAAGTGTTTGCCGATTTTTTCCCCCGAGAGGGGAAGGCATGTGGGAGGAGTTGGGCGGCTTCCTTGTGGGAGAAAGTGCAATGATTGATTGGTTGATTAGAGAGAGAGAGAGAGAGAGAGAGAGAGAGAGAGAGAGAGAGAGAGAGAGAGAGGGGATGTATTCAAGAAGAGCAACGTCCCAATTGAAGAGGTGGATAAACAACATAAAACAGGCGCGTACTATCGAAATCGGACATTGTAATGAAACAAAAGGAAGTAAACAACAGAACTATGAGTAATATCTAGATCGTCTTTCAAATGTTTTGAATAAGTAAACGCCGATAGAGTGTGAATTTTCGGCGACAATGCAAAAACAGGTATAGGCAGAGATTCTCCAGACTATGTGGATTCCGGGAGTATGAATTTTGTTGCGAAATGAGGCAGAAGTCGACGGACGCGGGCACTTCAAGTTCAAGACAGTGACACCGAGACACGCCATTGGGATTAAGGGTACAGATGTACTGATAGTGTTGTGCTGTGACTGTGCAAAGGGTACAGATGCACCGATAGTGTTGTGTTATGACTGTGCGAAATGATCGACTTCCATCATTCGTGTCCACTGATTAATATGCGTGACGAGAGTGACCAGAGAGCAGAAGCAAAACGAGTGTTTCATTCCTCATCGACGGAAGAAAGTGATATTAGTCGTCGTGTTGAAAAAGCGCCCTAGTAATAAGCAACCTACAAACGGCTAGCACGTTTCTGCCCAAAGGAAGATGAACACCGATATCCAATCCTTTCTAACGTGTACAGAAAACAACGCGTTGACGGGGTCGCAATGAAAGATGACTTTGTAGAGATGCGACAAGAGATCAACAACTCAACTACTACTTTCATGGAAAAAAGTGTCCACTTTACAGGGCCGACTATTTGACATGGAGGCTAAGAAAGACAGGGCTGATGAGCAAATTCAACAGCTGAAAAAAGAAACAGGGTATGTTGAATTGTACATTAAAGCACCACTAAGAAAAAAGACAACAATGATCTGAAGCAGTACTTGCGTCGATGCCACTTACGTGTTTTTCGTGTAGCAGAGCCTGAAAGAGAGTCAGTAGAAGACTGTGAAGAAAGTCTGTGACATCTTTACTGACAGCGTCGGCATCAACATCAAGCCCTGTCACATCGTGGTGGCCCACACCGAACTGGCAGAAGAAGAAGCAGCGACAAAACTGCGGCCTATCCCGGTACGGTTCTTTGACCGAAAGCTGAGGGAGCAAGTACTGGAGAACCGGAGGCGCCAGAAGGGGAAGGGGACGAGCATGGGGAAGACCTTCCGCCGCAGCCAACTACGCACTTCTCTGCAGTGCCATAGAACACTCGGCTGCTATGTTCGGGAGTTCGGGAGGACAAATCCTAGCCAAAGTAAGAAACGGACAGATCTTGAGGCTGAACATTCACACTGATGTAGATGTGGCTTTCAGACGTGTCATGTCTTCAGGTGATATCAGTGTTGATGAGGACGACAGGCAAGATCACCGTCAGCACATCTTCACAGCTTGAAGCTGCTAAACTGGGACAACATGTAAATATTCCATATTCCGTACAGCATTTCTTGTGCCAAGAGATAGTACTTATGTTTAAATAATACTGTCTTCTTCTTCTTTCTTCTCTCTCTCTCTCTCTCTCTCTCTCTCTCTCTCTCTCTCTCTCTCTCTCTCTCTCTCTCTCTCTCTCTCTCTCTCTCTCTCATGCACAGAAAACGAAATTCATGCTTAGAACAACTCGACAAAAACGTCAAAATCTTCCTGATAATTTTTTCTGTTCTTTACTCAAATGACAAAAGATTGAAGAAACTAATAACCATAAAGTTCTTGGAGTTGTCATTGATAATAATTTGTCACGGTCAGATCATATTACAAGGATATGTAACATTATCTCTAAAAAGATCTATCAACTCTCTAAGTGAAAACATTCTTGAATCTACAGAGTCGAAAAATGTTCTTCTGTGCTTACATTGATCTTACATAAATTATGTTTTAACTGTTTGGGATTCAGCAAGCAATAATAGCATGAAACCTCTAGTAAGTCTACATATAGACGAGCCTTGAAATTGGTTCTTTTAAAGCCGTCGACTCTGTTAGCGTCTGATTATAAAGGTATTGAATATTTTGCCATTAAAAATGAAATTAGAGTATAACAAAGCTGTTTTCATGTTCAAAATATTGTCCGGAAGAGTACCACACTCCCTTACTAATATGTTTCCAACAAAGAGTAATAACCATTCGTCTAGGATAGTACCACCGCGTCCCAGAATTGATCTCTTTAAAACTAGTCTGATTTACTCCGGGAGTTTTGTTTGTGGAATGCCATTATTAATAAAAAATCGACGTTAATATCAGTCTCAACATGTTAACAGAAAGGTATCACTCGTTATTATTAACTGAACTAGGAAACAAAAGTCCATGAGTCGGATTGTTAACCCATGTCGATTTCCCTCTTCTTTTTTTCTTGTTGTTTTTGATGTTGGGGTGGGGGTGGGGGGGGGGGTGGGGGTGGCTGCTGTTTTGCTGTGATGGTTATTTCTGGTGTTTTCAGCTCATCATT
Organism: Conus betulinus; assembly: GCA_016801955.1. Classification (NCBI taxonomy): domain Eukaryota; kingdom Metazoa; phylum Mollusca; class Gastropoda; order Neogastropoda; family Conidae; genus Conus; species Conus betulinus. The sequence continues at coordinate 43,693 of JADBJO010014937.1, forward strand.
CTTTTATTGCATGACTTGATTTTGATACTACTACCCTTCTTTCATTGTATTTTAATGTTTGAAAATCCCCGAACCACCTTGATTGAACAACCCAGAGAAGCACTGTCATTCACTCTGCCTTTCTCCTCAGCCTCCTCTCTCCCACCCTTGGAGGCCTGCGCTATGTTGACGATGACCACAATATGTCATCCACTTCACTAATATGTTTCTCAACAAAGAGTATACCATCCCCATCTCTTCGTCGGGGGTAGCCACCTCTCCGCGTCCCAGGAATGAATACTTTCTCAACTCCTCTGATATCTCCCTCTCTCTCAGGAGTACTTGTGGACGGCCATTATTGAATAAAATCGACGTTCTCTATCCGTCTCGTCTGAGTCTCTCTCGACAGTATCACTCTCTCATTCTCTCCCACTCTCTCCTAGAAAAGGTATCTCCTCCTCCTTTATTATTAACTCGAACTAGTCTCGCTCGAAATCTCCATGAGTCGGGTTGTTCATCCCATGTTGAATCTTCCTTTCCCTTCTTTGTCTGTTGTACTTGGAGTGGGGGGGGGGGGGGGGGGTGGTTGTTGTTTCGTGTGATGGGTATTTCTGGTGTTTTCCAGCTCACTTCTGCTTTATTGCCATGACTTGATTTTGGATACTAAACCCTTCTTTCATTGCATTTTGTCATTTGTGGTGTGAAAACGCCTTTTGCTCTCCTCTCCTCTCTCTCCCTCTCGGCTTCTCTCTCCCCCTCCTCTCTCTCTCCTCTCTCTCCCCCTCCCCCTCTCGTTCCTCTCTCTCTCTATTTCTCTCTCATTCATCTATGTTGATCTTCCTTCTCCTTTCGTTCTTGCGTGGGGGAGCCATGCGGGCGAAGAGTCCGATAGGGGGGGGGGGGGGGGGGGAGGGGCGTGTATCCGAATTGTTTGCCTTGTGAGGTTGGGCTTGTCCCCTGGTATGTTTCCAGAATGCTTTTTTTTCTGTTTTTCCCCTCTTTTTTTTTATCATTGCATGTCTTGATCTTTTACGACTCTTCTCTCTCTCCTTCATTGTAAGTTTGTTCGTTTTTGATGTTCCAATTTTTCGGGCGGGGGGGGGGGGGGGAGGCGGGGAGGAAGTGCTCTTCTGCCTGGGGAGGGGGCTTCTCGCCGGAGCTTTTTGCAGCCGTCTGGCGCCGCGGTGGCGCGGGGGGTCCCCGGTAGCAGGGCATGGCCGCGAAGCGGGACGACGCGCGCGCACCGGGCCGACCGCGGCGGCCGTGCGGGCCCAGGTCCCCAAAGGGCCTGTCTCCGATCCTGGCGGCTCCGCCGCCGCCGCTGCTCGCGCTGGGGCGGCGCGCGCGCTGTCGGCTTCGGCCGGCGGCATGCGCGGCGGCCGGCGGCGCTCGGTCCCCGCGCTCCGCCGGGGGGCAGAGACCGTCGCGGCCCGAGGACGGGGGCGCCAAGGACCCCACCGCTCCCTCTCCTCTCGCTCAGTTTGTGTCGCTCATCCATCTCCCTCTCTCCCACACGCTTTCCCTCGTTAGTCATCGTGTCCCTCTCCTGATTCTAAATTGCGATTATGTATTCATTGCTTGCTCCTATGAGTTTATACGTTGAAGCACTTTCGATGCGTTATTGTCTTCCAACGTTATTTATTGTGGTTGAGGCGCATGGATAAAAAAAAATACACCTGGGGGACTGCAGTCTGAGTGTCGGAGATCTTATTCTTTTGCCCGGCATTAAACACCATTTCGTTCGATCGTTTCGTTCGTTTCGTTCCTCTCTGTCTCCTCTCGTGCTCTTCTCCTCCCCCTCATCTCTCTCTGTCTGTCTGTCTCCTCCTCTCCTCCTCCTCCTCTCTCTCTCCTCTTCTCTCTATATAGTATTATTAATAGTATCTCAAAAACACTAAAAGCCCTAATAAAATCCTTAAATGCTCGACCCCTGTGGATCACATCTGTTAAAAAAAAATCAAAAACAAACCGAACTGAGCAAAATATTATG
>JADBJO010014938.1:7500-10000 GCA_016801955.1 Conus betulinus
GAAGAGTCACAGGTTAGCATGTGCAGTCCCCGAAATTCACTGACGATATTCAGAAAGTTTTATATGGCTGCGACTTGTCTTGGCTCCCATGGGCCTTCAAGGGGCAGTTCAACTTCTCATTAGTTGTTTGCTGGTGAATGAAAGAAGCTTGCCAACTGATCTTTCAGCCACAAAAAGGTCAACCCTGAAACAAAGTAAAAGATAAAATTAACTTTTTTAACAACAAATAAACAAGTACAACATGCAAAATACACAATTACAAATAAAAATTATAAATCTTAGTTTCTTTGAGTCCAGTGACTTCTTGGATGACTCATTTAAAATAGTGAATCTATTCGAAGAGGGTTTTTTTCATGTGATTAATGTCGGTTTTCAAAGACACGACCACAACAAATAATTTGTTCGCGGTCGCCACGCTTTGTGAATTAAATCGTCTGTTTCTCGGAAACTATTGCTGTACTATTTTGGAACATATCAAAATCTGCAAGCATAAAGCATGTAGACCACGTAGAGAAAATGTGGTACTTTTGTTCACTCTGCCCCCATCTCATCAAATAATGGGTCTTACAGCCCTCTCTATTACGAGTCTGATCCAGCGGACGAAAGGCCTAGTAGCAGACAATACAAATCTGCCTTCAAGAGGGATTGCAATGGTTCCCTCATGCAGCTAGTGAAAGGATTTTCATATTTATGATATATTTTCTTCATCTTCAACACCCCCCCCCCCCCCTTTTTTTTTTTCTCTCTTAAGTTTCAAATCTTTGCCAGGTCATTACTATAATGACAGAAGGATTGTTAGCCAGCACTTGTTTTCCCCCACTACTTTTATTGTTCAGCATTATATTGTTTGGTTTATCAGTGGGAAATTGCATCACTTAGAAGATCCAAGTAAAGGTTGTTCTGCACAATTCTTAGCCGCTGACGGTGCTTGGGTTATTCAACAGCAGAGTTGACCACTCAAGACTGTTCCATATATTTTGATCTCCCTTGCATCCTTGAATGGATCCTCATGCATAGCTCAAAGGTTATCCCCTACATTTCATACCGTTTGCATAATATTTTTAGTTTTTCAGCAACTTTTTTTTTTACCGCTCCACACTTTTGTTTTGATTCATTAATTACTCTGGCTGCCTTGGGGGCGCTGTTGGATTCTTGTTTGATCCCCTTGGTGGTGAGAACACCACAGAATTATGGACTGTGGCGTGTCTCTATTTAACGCCAAGAGCACAGACATACACAGTTGGGTTTATTTGATGTGCCCCAATCCAGTGAATGAAAAGCCTAGGAGCACGCAATGTGAATAGGTCTGTGAATAGATCTGTCTATCAGATAGATTACGGTGGATTTCTTACGCTGATAGCTGAGGGTTTTCATCCTTGATACATATATTGTTCATCGTTATTTTTTTTTAAATTAACATTTATGAAACATCATTAACATACAGACGGAAAAATTGTTGGCCAGCACTTGTTTCCTTCCATTACTAAATTGTTCACTGAAGAACGACATTAACACCATCGACTGTTATTCTACTTTTTAGCGTTAGAGAATTCAGAAAGTATATGACCAAGTTCACTAACACATTCAAACCACCATCAATTAACGTCCTACTTCCAAGTGTCAAATAAATGAGAAAATATGACTTAGATGATAGAAAAAAAAAAAAGCACCACCAACTATCATACAACTGCCAAGCGTCAGAGAAGCGCGGGGAAACAGAGGGAACCAAAGCCCAGTCATGTTGGCCAGACTCGCCTTCATTCCCGATTCCATGGCTGGCCCGGGAGGAAAGGCGGGGCCTCTGGCCGGAGTGTCGTTGGCCATGGCCAGTAGCCAGGATTTCTGGCAGGTCTGATCCACAGACCGCCATGGCTGACCTGGAGGGCTTCACTGCGCCTCGCGGCCTGCGGAGGAAAAACCAGCAAAGGCAGGTGAACGACACGGGCAGGTGAACCACTGTGCCTGTTTCTTTGTCTTCATATCTTATAAATGTTAAAGAAAAACAGAAAAAATACCAACAACAGCCCCAAATAAACAAATTAGCTAATATCTCGAGGAAGGAACCGTAACTCTCTTCTCCTCGCTATGCTGGTAAATAAACGTCTACTCACCCACCAGCACAAGCGCTTCATCTCGGTCATTTTTCATATAAGACACAACTTGAGAGAAAAACGATGAAAGCAGAACTAAAACTACGAGGATTTCGAAAGTAAATGTTACGTCTTATCAGTGTATCTACCTTGAAATTCTTGTTTTTACCCCGTTAACGATTATTGTAATTCCTTTACTTTTAAAAATAAAGAAACATAAATATTCCAGACTATCACAACATTTATTTACAAAACAAAAGAAAAATGAACCAGCAATATCATTGTTCATGACTACAGTTATCAATGTTCCAGATTACTATAATTCATTTCCTTTACAAAAGAGAAATATGTACCAGCAATATCATTTTACATGATTATGGCTGTCAAAACCAACAGAAGATGTGTTCGTT
>JADBJO010014938.1:15000-20000 GCA_016801955.1 Conus betulinus
GAAATAGCTCTGGTTTTAAGCTGGTTTTAACTATCTAGATTAGATGAGGCGTATTTTTTTTTAATTCAACGCATACCTTGCGCCGAATTAGATGAAGATAAGTGATTGCTCGTTCATTTTCGTTGTCCTGGGCGTTTTGTATCTTGCTGAAGAAGACCTAAGGTCGAAACGCCGTGTTTTGTCTTGCGATTCGTTTGTCTACGTTTTTGGTTGGTGTATTATCATTAAAGATTTCAAATTTGTTTAGATGAGGTGTATTTTTATGTGTCTACATGAAGTTAATGTTGTCATTTTGATGTGTATTGTTTACAGGTTTTTATGAAGTTGATATATTGACATGCTAACAGCCCCCTGTGCTCGGCGGGACTATAAACAACATAAAGCTGCAACGGAAAGTTTTCATTTCATTGAACGTGAATACTGGAATTTAGGCTCCTAATTGTGTGTGTGTGTGTGTGTGTGTGTGTGTGTGTGTGTGTGTGTGTGGCTAAAAACCAATCAAATTTGAAAACTACCAGAATCCAAAATTTAATTCTAAAAGATTACGATGGAACGATATTTTGACAACAGGCAACCTGTCTTCGATCAAGTTACACTTCCAACATTCCCCATGCTGATTTCTGCACTCGTGACTGTTCTATGCAGATAAGAAGCATTTCACATTGTGTGCAAGCTGATTGATAAGACTGTATAATCGGAAAGCTATGAAGACAACACAAAGTATTCGTTGAATCTCTCTCTCTCTCTCTCCACACACACACACACACACACACACACACACACACACACACACACACACACACACACACACACACACACACACGCGCGCGCGCGCGCGCGCGCGCGCACTGTGCCCATGTCACAGTTGGCATGAGTGACGATTTGATCAGCTGACTGAATCTTGATTCTCAGCACCTTAAACATTGAAAGAACATGTGCCAGCCAGGAAAGTTTCTGTGGGGTGAACTTTGTCCCTGAATCCCTGTGTCCCCTCCTCCATGTGTGTCAGAAATGAAGGCACGAGGGAGCTCGGAACCGTTGAAAGAAAAAGGCAAAGAACGATAACCGTTGTACACATTTATCATAGCCGTACTAATAACGTTTCGTTTGTTTATTCCAGGGACACAGACTTTAGTGTCTGTCTGGTATCCAGAAGTCACAAGAAAAAAAATGTATTTCAGATTCGTTTCCCAGAACTTGCTGTACGCATTTACATCCAATGAAATGGAAATTGATTGTAGTAAAATACATTTACATCCAATGAATGAAAACTGAGTGTAGTAAAGTACACACGTCAGTAACACCATTAAGCAGCCAGTTTCTTTCTTTGTTTTCCCCCTTTTTTGTTCGTGGATCGTGCATTTGATTCAATTCAATATTCTCTATACACGTATTAAATTCGTGTTTGTTTGAAAATAGCAGTGCTATGCATATACATATCAAAGGCTACAATTAAAACAATGCAGATGTTTACCCGATTCTTTCTAACCCTCAGAGAGATTATCAGTCAATAGTGCTATTCACATTTTATGGACTGTATGTCTCGCAGCTGTCTCGCAGAAGATAACGTAACCAATTCAAAATGCAGGCAGTGACTCTCACCATCAGCAGTTCGTCACACTCTTTACTGGACAATTCAGACGCACTATCGTGATAAACCTTAACTGCTCGACAGCGTGTAAACAAACTATCGGATTATCGCTGCACAACGATGGTGCCACTCTGGGAAACAGTTATCAAGATTAGTGTAATCATCCAGCTGCTCTTGGCGGTGGGCTCTGCCATTATTGACAGACATGGTTCGGGCAGCCTGCAACATCACGTGAATGGGTCTTCTCCGACATCACGTGAATAGGGCTCCTCATTTTGTGTAACTCCCTTTCAGACGCCAGTTCTTTTTGTGGCTACTAACTCGGAATTAAAATCTGTGACTTAGCTTCTTTTCGTTCTCAGCATCACCATATCAAAAGTCTCTGCCAAATGCTATTTACACTACCTAAGGAGTTTGTCCTTCCTTGTTCGTTCGCCTTTCATAGCTGGAAAAGTCATGGATTTACAACATTTCTGCTAAACCTGGCTTGATCCACAACTATCTTTCTGTTGAAATTCTGTTATAATAATCGAAGAGGACATCTCTCAAATCAAGCTTCACTGTTAAATCCTGATAGTGTAGTGCTGCTCCCATTTACTCATGTTAGACGATAATACTTTAAAAACATAGGAACACAAATATGAATGGATAATATTTAACGCTGTGTAGAATATTTCATTAACTTTATCATAAACACCTCTTTTCTAATGTATTTCTATCTCTATTATAAACACCTCTTTTCTAATGAATTTCTATCTCTTTAAGTGACAGCACGCTCGTGTGTGTGTGTGTGTGTGTGTGTGTGTGTGTGTGTGTGTGTGTTTTCACTACATTATCTAGCAGTTATAAATGGTGACCCTATATTTTTTGGTGACTCCATGAAAATTTGGAAGTGAGCTTTTCATACTGAGTCTGACCCCCTAATTTTAAGAAATAATTATCACTGCACGTGACGAGGCTTCGTTGGTCACTTTTAGCTTTTTGAGATGACGTCACGTGTCTGTCTCCCGGTGTTGTCGTCTCCATCCGTTTTCCAAAGTGAAGAAGAGAAAAGATCAGACATTTTCATCTGTGGAAGAACGGAAAAACGACAGCACCTTTGATCTCGAACCTGCCGCTTAGAACTTCTTTCCAAAAAGCTCGGTTAGTAACCAGAGTTGTGGACCTGGTGATCCTGGGGCTGCTGGTTCGAATCTACACCAGGCCATTCTGATATAGGGGGATTTTTCTTCAGAGTTAACACTGGTTCGGACTCTGTTTTCTAAAAACATCTTTTGAACGAGACTGTAAACCGAAGTCCATGTGTGAATGCATGCATAACATCTTGCACACATGTAAAAATCCCATCACCGACCAACTTTCAGAAGAGAAGACCATTTGGCCATCAGTATGTGCGACACGTGTACAAATAACATTCACCCCACTCAATCACATCGCAGCCAAAATTGACTGGTTTGTCCCTCAGATCACACAATTTTCGACAATTTATAAAAAAAAAAACATTTAAAAAACCCAACCACTTCATTTAGGAGCGTGAAACATACACCATTCACTGCATTAACCAGCAACAAGCCATATAGACTGAAATCTTTCCTAATAATATGAGCTATCATGTCACGAACCAGCAACTGTCATAAACATTCACTGCATGAAACAACAACAGCCATATAGACTGAAATCTGTTCCTAATAATATGAGCTATCTTGTCACAGACCAGCAAACTGTCATTCATATGCTCCTAAATATGATATGAACCATAATATAAACATCAGGAACATAAATGTAAGCTAACACAGATATAGCTGAAATTGAGTACAGCAAAACTTGCACAAGTAAAATCGACTCGGACAGCTATTGTTTCATTACACTCCTTGATGATTTTCTAGACAGTCATGTATATTCAACTCGTTTTTGTTAGATTCACGCCACAATTGCTACACCCCTACCAACCGTTCAGCTGCGAACGTTTGTCACAAAAGCCAACGAAACAGTTTACCAACCTCGCTCGAAGTGCTCGTCAAGTGCTCTCGTTATGGATCAAACGAAGACTGACTTTGCGATTTGCTCTGATCCAAGAGTGTTAAGGAGTGCCTTACTAGGAAGAGCAATCGGCCTTTTATTGGTAATCCGATCGCAGAAGACAACCAACCAAATTACAGATACAATTCCCCGTCGTCCCCACCTATCATGAACACCTTGTGACAGCACCTTGTTGAACCATTATGCGATAAAACCTTGATGGGGACTCTCTTACATGTCTGCAAATTGATTAGGATTATCACTCCACCTCTTCACGAGACCTCGGGGGGAAGGCATGTAAACTAATCAGGATTAGGATTATCATCCAGCTGATCATGGCGGGCGACTTTGGCAGTGGATGTGGACAGATAGTGTCATCATCATTGTCTTCTGTTTACGGGCAGGCCTTTCTCTGTATATCAATGTTTTTTCAGACACTTAGGCCAGGTGTGTGTGTGTGTGTACACCCATTAACTGAGTAAAGCCTGGAAAATTCCTATCATCAGACACATATTCATCATCTGTTCAGGTGATTTTCAGTCTGGTATCAACATTACAAGAATCACCCCAGACCTTCTTTGGTAACCTTAAAGTTAGAATTGCAACTAACCACAAACGCTCTCTCTCTCTTATTTGCGGTGCCATTAAACTCAAACTCTCTACCACATGATATTTGTGATATCCTCAAAGTTATAATTGCGACTAACTACAAACGCGCTCTCTCTCTCTGTCTCTGTCTCTCTCTGTGTCTCTGTGTCTGTCTGTCTGTCTGTCTGTCTGTCTCTCTCTCTCTCTCTCTCTCTCTCTCTCTCTCTCTCTCTCTCTCTCTCTATCTATCTATCTATCTCTCATTTGCGCTGCCATTAAGTTTGGAACTCTCTGCCACATGATATTCACGATATCCTTAGCTGGGTGTTTGTCTTTCCTGACTGGCTCACTCCCAGAATTATCCAATCCTCTCTCTCTCTCTCTCTCTCTCTCTCTCTCTCTCTCTCTCTCTCTCTCTCTCTCTCTCTCTCTCAGCTCTCTCCTCTCTCTCTCTCTCAGCTCAGTATAACACGTGAAATACTGTCACTCCGAATATTTGCACTCGTGAGTAGTTTTTTTCTCTTTTTTTTTCCGTATGTTGATTGTGCTCAGCATATGTTTTGGGTACGCAAAGTGCGATTCTTGCGTGATGTAGACTGTGTGCAGTGTAAACTTTACATACAAATTTATACCAGTAAAGGGGGCAAAAATATCTACTTGGAACACACACACACACACACACACACACACACACACACACACACACACACACACACACTCACACACACACACACAACTTTACTCCACAGCAAAAAGGAGACTTGGACCAAGAACACCAGGAAAGTTCGACTTTTGATGTTAC
>JADBJO010014938.1:25000-32500 GCA_016801955.1 Conus betulinus
AGGAAAATTGAAAACGAATAAATAATGCATGAGAGTAAAGAAAAAAGGACGAATAAACAAGTAAATAGATAAATGCAAGAAGAATAAATAAAATGGCCCACAATGATAAAAAGATATAACAATAAAAGTAATAGTAGTTATTTGGAAGAAGAAGAAGAAGAAGAAGAAAAAGAAAAACTAAAGAATTGAATGACCAAATCAAAATAAATTAGATAAGAATGTAAAGATAGAGGCGGGTGTCGTGTGTGTTAGTGGGAACTGCACGTGCATCAGTAGTCTGCTCAAGGAACAGGCAGACAGGCCTTCTCTGGAGGGGTCCCCAGTCTGGCAGTGAGATGCAACTCCTCCATAATGGTTCATTAATGCTGTGCTGAAGGTGTGGTTGAATGCACAGCGGCCGATGTCACATACCGCATTTGCAAACCCGAAGTCACACACACACACAAAGCATAGTTACTCCATAACGTGCGCATCAACTACATTCATCCACAGGAGAGACTGGGGAAACAAGAATGTACTTTTTTACGTGCCTTTACCAAACGCACACAACAAATTCATAAGATATTTAATAAACACAAAATAGCTTTTCCGTTTGTCCATGTGCTAATTACTTTTTCATCAATTTTGTTAGTAGCGGCAGATAGACACCACAGAGGCAGATAAACTTCTTTCTTTTTAATCAACAATACATCAACACTACATTTTTCGTTTCTGTTTTTCAAATAGTAAAAGCTGCCCTGAAAAAAAAGTTTCTGTTGTTAAAAATTCCCTCTAGGGCAATTGAGTTTCCAGGAGGTTGGTAGTTGACTCCAACGGTTGGATGTTGAGGTTTTCTGGAAAGAAACACTAAGTCCTAACGCTAGTTTTGGAAGATGTAAGTTCGAATTCATATTTTTCAAGACATTATACACAAGGCATAATACTAGATATACTCACAAATTCTTAGTATTCTGCTTCCAGCACACTCCTACCTATAGTTGGGGATATAAAGTGAAATCGTTCCAAATTATTATGTCAAAAACGATTTTTGTATTTTTAAAAACATATTTTACGTTTTTACAAAATGCTTCTCATTACACGATGTTGTTTCATCATTTTAGAAATGAATGTCATCAGCAATTTTTTTTCTTTTTTCTTTATGTTTTTACAATTCCTCAACTGATCACTTTCCCATAGGGAATCGATACTCTAACAAACTTTATCCCTAGCAGACTTCTGTCTGCGCTGCATGAAAATCGACCACTCCTTGGCCGCACGGAAAACTAGGGTTTCCTTTCAGAACCTCCAAGGCTGAAAATAAACTAACAACTCGGCCCAAGCCAAGCGCCCTATCCTCCTGTCTGGCAACTCCTGGTTTGCCATATATATTGGGAAACACACCCGTCCTACAAAACAGTTTCTTTAACTAATCACGTGCCTCATCGTCCAATCAACGATAAGAAGGCGAGGGATTCAAACACTGTTTACATACGGTCTAGCCTTCGCGTCAAAAGTTCAAAATTGACAGGTTCATGTATCTGCCGTCATGACAAACACTTCAAATACAGAAAACCAGCCATAGCACTTCAAATACAGAAAACCAGCCATATCACTTCAACTACAGAAGAGATCGAGAAAGCACAGCCATGTTCCGCGCCTCGCATTGACAGCGAGGCAAAGGTCGCACCAGGTCAAGGCCGAAAGTTTGTTTGCCTGTAGCTGTTTGTGTTCTTTCAAAATTCCACCACCCATATGACAACGCTGCAGCAACAGACCTAGCGGACAACTGGGCTACACCCAACACAGGGTAACGATCGGCAGAGAACCAGGCATCTCTATCCACTGACAGAGGAAACTGTGTGGGCAGCAGACATGTTCCCTGCTCAGCATTGACATCTAGACAGCAAATTGAAGGTCACCACCAGGTCAAAGTTGAAAGGGAGTGTCATGTCTATATATCACCTGGGAGAATGTTAAGCAACTTTTTTTTTCAACACACACATACGCACACACGCACACACACACACACACACACACACACACACACACACACACACACACACACACACACACACACAAACACACACACACACACACGCGCGCGCGCGCGCGGGCACGCACGCACACAGCATTTTTCGTGATCACATAGGTCGCAGTAAAATGAGAGATATAGAAACGATCATATCAGCGACATCTAACTTCCACCTTCGTTTTTGTTTTGGTTGTGATTTTTTCGTCAAGTTGTGGTATTTTCTGATAAGGCAGGCCACGGCTCCTCCTTACCTATTTCTCCATGGGTTTGTGACAGTTCATATATCACCACGATAAACGTTAAGTCGTATTTGTTCAACGCAGCTCACACACGCATACAAACACAAAAATGTGCGCGCACGCGTGTGCTCACACACGCACGCGCACGCACACGCACGCGCACACACACACACACACACACACACACACACACACACACACACACACACACGTACGTACACACACACACACACACACACACACACACACACACACACACACACACACACATACACACACATACACAAAGCGTGCTCGTATTTACGCACGCGCTCTCTCTCTTGCGTGCGCGCGCGCACACACACACACACACACACACACACACACACACACACACACACACACACACACACACACACACACACACACACACACACACACACACACACACACACAAGCGTGCTCGTATTTACACACGCGCTCTTTCTCTTGCGTGCGCGCGCACACACAGACACACACAGACACACACAGACACACACACACACACACACACACACACACCACACACACACACACACACACAAATACTCACATACAGAGAGAGAGAGAGAGAGAGAGAGAGAGAGAGAGAGAGAGAGAGAGAGAGAGAGAGAGAGAGAGAGAGAGCATTTTTCGTGATCAGACGGGTCATAGTAAACTGCGAGATGTTATTAGAAACGTTCATATCAGCTGCATCTAATTTCCACCTTTTTTTGTAGCTCCCCCCTCCACACACACACTTTAAGTTGTGACATTTTCTGATAGGGCTAGGACACCGCTTCTTCAAACCCATCTGATCATGGGTTTGTGACGATTTTGCATTCTTGATCTTTTTTTTTTAAAGATTTGTCATGAGATGGCAAATGAAGCAGCAACAACATTAACTAAAATACATCATGAAGTGGCAAATAAATCAGTAACGACATAAGCTTTAATACATCATGAAGTGGCGAATAAATCAACAACGACATAAGCTTAAATACATAATGAAGTGGCGGAAAAATCAGTAACGACATAAGCTTAAATACATCATGAAGTGGCGAATAAATCAGTAACGACATAAGCTTAAATACATCATGAAGCAGCGAAACAACCAACAACAGCATCAATTAAAAAATACGTCATGAAAAAGATAACGAACAGAGATAACAGTGACTGAATATGTCACAAAGCAACAAATCCAGCCATCAACTAAAAACTAAACCATTCCATGAAGCAGTTAAGGAATTCAAACTACATTAGCCAAAATACTTCATGAAGCAGATTATGAATCAGCAATAGCATCAAAATGCATCACAAAACAGCAAAATGAACCAGAAACAACCCTAACTAAAATACATCATAAAGCAGCGAATAACAATAACATTAACATTGACATCATGAAATATCAGATAAACCAGCGACAACATTAACTAAAATACATGACGAAACAGCAAATGAACCATACTAACCACTAAGTAAAATACGCCACAAAAAACAGAAAACGGGCCAGCAAAAAACCTCGACTAAAATACATCACAAAGCAACAAATGAACCAGCGACAACATGAACTAAAATACATCCCAAAGCAATAAATAAACCAGCGACAACATTAATTGAAATACATCATAAAGCAAGAAATGAACCAGCGACAATGTTAACTAAAATACATCAAGAAGGAGTAAATGAACCAGCAGCAACATTCAAGAAAATACAGTTTGAAAAAACAAACAAACAAACAAACAAACAAAAAAAACAATAGTTGTGAAATGGAGAAAAATACGAAACAAGTTGAGCGTCCACATGAAAGCCCTGTGACAGCAGCGACAATTACCGTATGGTCCACACGGCCATTGTTTAATATTCGATGGTTTAAGAGAACCAAAGCGTGCATGGGTGAGTGCAATGAGAATAGTTTTAGACCATGGAGCTCATAGTTTACTAGACATACCAATGATTTTAGTCATAGATACTTTTCTGAGTTTAGTTTGCTCTTAGAGACGTTTGTTGTGTAATCGAGTAAGTAGAGAGAGAGAGAGAGAGAGAGAGAGAGAGAGAGAGAGAGAGAGAGAGAGAGAGAGAGTGTGTTTGATTGGTAATCTTTATTGATTGGTATTCTTCATTCTCAAAGGTATTAGATAAGCAAGAAGATGCTGTTTTCATTTGGCGCTTGTCCCTCCAGGGACTAAGGACACTAACACACAAACACAATTACATGATACAAAACTGATCAAAGAAAACAATGATGATTCATATATTCAGGAAAGAGAGAGAGAGAGAGAGAGAGAGAGATGAGAGAGGGAGAGAGAGAGAGAGCTTTCATTAATCTGGTAACTGGAAACATGCTAGTCACAGTAATACCAGGCTATTCAAAAAGAAGAGAAAAAAGGAAAAGAAAAGGAAGAAGGACAGAAAGAAAACAAACAAACAAAAGAAAGAAAGAAAGAAAGAAAGGAAGAAAACAAAGAGAGAAGAAAAACAACACACCACTAAGGTATCTAGCGCTGTGATTAATAGTGGGCTAAACAGTCGTCGAGACTGATGACTTTCAGCCTTGAATGTCCTAGATGTGTCTTGCGGAGTCGTCAGCCAATGACAGCACTGACAGCGAGTCAACATCCAATCAAAAGCACAGGAACCATCCGCTTCCGTACACCTCCCCCCACACCTCCCCACACACACCCCGCTAATCCTCCGACATCCGTTCCCCTGCCCCCTTCCTTTCCTCCCCCCCCCCCCCCCCCCCCCCCCCCATTTCAGCTTCATGAAACGATCGCAAAATAAGAGGAAACCCCAGTGGCTTATAAGCCCAGACGAACGTGAGAAGCCAAATCAGGGCTGTTATGATAAAAAAGCGACAGGAGTGGGGGCATAGTATGGTGGAACAAAAAGCTTGACAAACTAACGCTAAAGCGGGGGTAATCGTGGCAATGAAGTCACGTGATAATGACAACGTCCATCAGGTGCCGTCGACCACTATGAGGCCTATCGACACCAACACCAAACAGAAGACAAAGTCAGAAGATGTTAGAACAGCGACAGAGACAGACAACCTTGTGAAAAACCTCCAGGACTCTTTGGGTGTTGGAAACAAACCAACAGGATTATCATCCCTCCACAAACATGAGATTATACAGAGAAGCTACTGAGAACCCACTGAATGATACCCTTAATCTTTTCTACGGGTTCTTCACAACCGACGACAGAGAACGATTAAGGGGCGTTCCAATCAATGACTGGGAAACGTACTTTGCCTGTCTCTGCATGCGGTGGGGAAGGGGGGGGGGTGAGTGAGTGGGGGCTGGGACGGGGAGAACAGAAAGAGGGAGAGAGGGAGAGGGAGAGAGAAATATATAGGGGTAGTTGTTTTTGCTATTGACTCTATTTTGATGACCATACTCCTCACCAGATACCGATCATAAAATTTGACTGAAAGAATGCAAAAAGCAAAAAAAAAAAAAAAAAAAAAAAAAAAATAGAAAGAGAAAAAAAAGCAAAAATAAAGACAAAAAGCAAAAAAAAAAAAAAAAAAAAAAAAAAGGAAAGTTTTAAAATCGGGACCAAAAAGAATATGTCTTTGCTTCGATGACTAGAAGAATGCACACACACACACACACACGCGCGCGCACACACACACACACACACACACACACACACACACACACGCACATACTCACACACATATCGATCTATCTATCTGTCCCATGCTGGGTTTATTGAATGTTTAAATACCTTTGAAGACCGTAATAATGCCAAATCGTAGTTTTATAAGAAAATGCAAATAGATGTATAAATGTGTTCATTTAAGCGAAATATGATTGCTGTGCGACAACATTTTTGACGTTTAAAAAAAAAAACCTTTTTTTTTTTTTTATAAAAGGAAATGTATTAGAGATAACGTTAATATTACTTTTTTTTTTTGATCAGCTAAAACAAAGGTTTACTTTATTTAAAAAGAAAGAAGATTTTCGAAGTTCAAACAGGCCGAGATTATTGCCAAATACAAGTAGTTTAGTAGAAAAGACAATATACTAGAAAAGAAACCTCAGCCTGGGTAGTTAACAGTTTGCAAACACATTTTCTATACGTTAGGAAAGCGCGCGCGCGCGCGCGCGCACGCACACACACACACACACACACACACACACACACACACACACACACACACACACACTCACACACACTCACACACACACACAAACGCACACACACACACACACACACACACACACACACACACACACACACACATGCACACACACATACGCACGCAAGCACACACACACACACACACACACACACACACACACACACACACACACACACACACCACACACACACACACACACACAGAGTCATGGCCTTTCTCTTTCTCTCTCTCTCTCTCTCTCTCTCTCTCTCTCTGTCTCTCTCTCTCTGTCTCTCTGTCTCTTACACACACATAAACACACATAAACACACACACACACACACACACACACACGCATATGCATACACACATTCGCGCGCGCGTGCGCGCGCGCACACACATACTAATCTCTCTCTCTCTCTCACTCTCTCACTCTCTCTCTCTCTCTCTCTCTCTCTCTCTCTCTCTCTCTCTCTCTCCAAACTCGCTTGATCAACTTCTCAAATGCATTTTACAAACACCATAATCTGAAAAAAAAAAATCCAGTTACATTGAGCTATGTCATTTTGACACTAAATCCTATGATTTAAACAACAGTAACAGTAAGATATGTCATTTCAACACTAAATCCTATGATTTAAACAAAAGTAAAAGTAACAGTAATATATGCCATTTCAACACTAAATCGTATGATTTAAACAACAGTAACAGTAAGATATATAATTTCAACACTAAATCCTATGATTTAAACAACAGCAACATTAAGATATGCCATTTCAACACTACATCCTATCATTTAAACAACAGTAATAGCAAGATATGTCATTTCGACATTAAATTCCATGATCTTAATGGAACAAGAGTGTTTTTCGACATTATTTTTTTCAACACTGTGAAATCGGGAAATCTCTCTGTGTGAAATGTTGATTCTTATTTCATATGCATCATGAGATTAAAGGGGCACAACTGGCTGAAGTCACACACCGGCTACGCGACTGCTGCAAGAAGTGCGAGCGTCACGAGACTCGAGAAACTGTTCATCTGATAAGGGCAAAGGTCAAATGCTGACTTGAACGGCGCAGCGGTAAGGCGAAGGAAGAGCGCTTCGCTTCTTTCTTTGTGGG
>JADBJO010014938.1:35000-45657 GCA_016801955.1 Conus betulinus
ACACACACACACCCCGTTCTGCATCAATCTACGTCATGGTCCTCTTTTATTGCATAACTAACATTAATGCACTTACACTCCACCTAAAAAGATTTTTTTTTTTTATTAGAGGTTCACAGTTCTTCCGTCAGATGGTCGGTGAGTAATCATCATCATCATCATCATCATCATATCATCATCGTCATCATCGTCATCATCACCTATTGGATACATCCAGTGCATTATTTTGAATAACATTGACATCAATCAAATAAAATCCATATCACCCATATGGCGTCTTGTAACTGTGATTAATGTTCATACCCTGCAATTACTGATGATAAAAATTCGATAATTTTTCTGCACGAGAATAACCTTTTCCTTCTCAGCCCCGCTTCTCTCTCTCTCTCTCTCTCTCTCTCTCTCTCTCTGAGAATCTATCAGTCACTGTGTTCATGCCCTTAAGAATAAAAGCCGTAGCAACTTACATCCAAACCAGTTGATTGAACATAAAGAGTGGGAACAAATCAAACACAAAAATATTGTATTTTACGTGTATTTACGCTCATCTCAGGCGAAACACTACATTTTTGTATGTATATAAAAACTGTGGTAGAAAAAAGCGAAGGTAATGGAGAACACTTGCCAGTACGCACTGGGTGTATGGACAAGCTTGGACCAACCTTTGGCGGTGTCTCCTTGTGTGTGTGTGTGTGTGTGTGTGTGTGTGTGTGTGTAATGCTGTCACAGATGCACAGTTCACTCAATGTCTGTAGAGTGGATTGGAGTGGGCAAGTTGCTGCTGTTCAACCATGTCTTTGTCTGATTATATGCAAGATGAAAAAGACTGTGCCGGTCGCGAATACATCTTAATTTGTGTTTGTTCATTTCTCCAGTTGCTGTGTAGATGTGTCGGGTACGGGGTATATAGGCAAACTTGGAACATCGTGTTTTGGGGGTGTCTCCTTGTTTGGTCTGTGTGCTCTGTGCTGTCATTTCTGCTCGGCGATTTAGCGTCGTAAGCAGCATTTGTGTGGGGTTCTGGGCCTGTATATAGTGCACCGTGGGAGCAAGAGTGGCCCTACCTGTTTGGTATTTACTGTTTACTCTTCCCTGCTTCATTTAAGATTTCCTTTCATACTGTTTTGAGTTGGCAAGTACAACATCAGCTTACGGAAAGAAAGGACAGCTGCAGTGCAACAAAAGAGACAGGCAAGGAAGCAAAAGCTGGTCTCCTCTCATTGCCTGTCCAAGCTGTCACTGCACATTCCGTGCACGCATCGGCTTGATCAGCCACTTGCGTATCAACAAATCATCCTATCCCCCCCCCCACCCCTCCCCCAACCCAAGATGACTTAAATGGTTCTTGTCGACTCGACGGACAACAAAAACAACATCAGTTAACTAAATAGTTTGTGTTATGCTGAATCAAATATGATATTTTACAGTAAGAGACAAGCACAAAATCATCCCCCCCCTTCCCCCTTGTAAATTAGGGCACGGGCTACATTCAGCATCACTGTGCTGTATGATAGTTGGTATTGCATTTTGACAAAGTATCTCTCCATCCTCGGTATTGCATTTTGACAAAGTAACAAGTCTCTCTCCATCCTCTTCGTTCACTCCCTGAACATAACATCAAGTGTACAACTTTCTATGACGATGGTTGCCTTGCTGTGCCTTGTTCAGTCCACAGCCGATCCGCTATGGTATTCTGAGCGGGTCAGTGTGCAAGATAAAACCCAAGGAGGCATGTAGTTATGGTATTCCGAGCGGGTCAGTGTGCAAGATAAAACCCAAGGAGGCATGTAGTTATGGTATTCCGAGCGGGTCAGTGTGCAAGATAAAACCCAATGAGGCATGTAGTTATGGTATTCCGAGCGGGTCAGTGTGCAAGATAAAACCCAGTGAGGCATGTAGTTATGGTATTCCGAGCGGGTCAGTGTGCAAGATAAAACCCAAGGAGGCATGTAGTTATGGTATTCCGAGCGGGTCAGTGTGCAAGATAAAACCCAGTGAGGCATGTAGTTATGGTATTCCGAGCGGGTCAGTGTGCAAGATAAAACCCAAGGAGGCATGTAGTTATGGTATTCCGAGCGGGTCAGTGTGCAAGATAAAACCCAATGAGGCATGCAGTTATGGTATTCCGAGGAGGCCAATGTGTAAGATGAAACCCAGCGAGGCATGTAGTTATGGTATTCCGAGGGGGTCGGTCAATATGTAAGATAAAACCCAGTGAGGCATGTAGTTATGGTATTCCGAAGGGGTCAGTTGTAAGATAAAACCCAGTGAGGCATGTAGTTATGGTATTCCGAGGGGGTCAATATGTAAGATAAAATCGAGTGAGGCATGTAGTTATGGTATTACGAGGGGGTCAACATGTAAGATAAAACCAAGTGAGGCACGTAGTTATGGTATTCCGTGGGGGTCAATATGTAAGATAAAACGAGTGAGGCATGTAGTTAAGATATTCCGAGGGGGTCAATATGTAAGATAAAACCCAGTGAGGCATGTAGTTATGGTATTCCGAGGAGGCCAATGTGTAAGATAAAACCCAGTGAGGCATGTAGTTATGGTATTCCGAGGGGGTCAATGTATAAGAGAAAACCAAGTGAGGGCATGTAGTTATGGTATTCCGAAGGAGGCCAATGTGTAAGATAAAACCCAGTGAGGCACGTAGTTATGGTATTTCGAGGGAGTCAATATGTAAGATAAAAACCCAGTGAGGCTTGCAGTTATGGTATTCCGAGGGGGTCAATTTATAAGATAAAACCCAGTGAGGCATGTAGCTATGGTATTCCAAGGGGGTCAGTATGTAAGATAAAACCAGCGAAGCACGTGGGAGAGCGCAGACTTCTATTAAGATCAAAGACAGTACGAACCAGCCCTTTAATCCACAATCACGCCAAGGATTTGTAAAGAAAAAGAAATCATCTCAGGGCTAAAACTAACTTTTCTTCAAGTGTTGTCAAAATCCGTGCAGTGTGGTGATAACACACAGAGAGGGTCATCAGTGCTCTTGATCACAGGCTGCACACCAAAAATTAAGGCGCCCAGTATAAGAAGTCGAGTATTTATAGATTGTTCTGAGGTATTGTTTCCATCGCCTCTGGCAGTTAATTCCGCTCATTTTTCTTTCATATGACCATAAAAGTTCAAACCAGGTGCTCCCAAGCAGACAGACTAAAACCACTTTCAGTTTCAGTTTCATCAAGGAGGTGTCACCGCGTGCGGACTAGTCCATATAGGCTTCATCACATCTGCTAAGTTTTGAGACCACATTGCGCATGATTTAAAGCTGATGGAAAAGGACTTAATGACCAAGATGAGAGAATTGAAGAAGAGGGGTCTCGCGGTTACGACTCTGCAGATGTCTGAACTACGCACTAACCCAACGCGCTGGCGAGGCCTGGGGCACCTACCTAACATTGGTTGTGACATAACTATCAATGTATGTGAATGTGTGGTGAGTGTAAACATATATGTGTATGGTTGTGTGGGCACGGACCTGTGTGTGTGTGGTGTGTGTGTGTGTGTGTGTGTGTGTGTGTGTGTGTGTGTGTGTGTGTGTATGATGGGTGCGTATGCATGTGCGCGCGCGCGCGTTTGTGTGTGTGATGGGTGCGTATGCATGTGTGTGTGTGTGTGTGTGTGTGTGTGTGTGTGTGTGTGTGTGTGTGTGTGTGTGTGTGTGTGCACGCGCGCGTGCGCGTTTGAGCAGGCACTAGTGGATTTAATTTGAATTTTTTTTAAGATTTGTTTCAAATTCAGAGGAACGTGACCATCTGGGCGCTTCCAGGTGGCACAAAGACAGGGTCATGGCTGAATGCAAAGGCCTGAAAATGGGATGTCAACAAAGGTGAAGGTCGTGTATTGGAAGACTACAGAATAGACTGCCGTGACTGCAACCAACACTATGTCGGGGAAACAGAGCGTCCCCCCCAAAAGAGACTCACAGAACACAAGAGGGGCTCGTCACCTGTCGGAGCACACCTGCATTCCGAGCAACACCAATTTTACACGGACAACGTCAACATCCTGGACAGAGAAAAACAATTGGTTCCAGCGAGGGGTCAAGGAGGCCATCTACATCGCAGCCACCAATTCCGCGCTCAACAGGGACCGAGGCCGCTACACCTTGCCCCGGTGTACGCTTCACTGATTCGGTCACGTGACCTGGGTACGTCCCATGGTCGCGCGATCTGAATCGAGTTCACTCAGTCTAGCAACAGCATCGCTGAGGAAGATGGCCGGACGGCTGTCGAAAGCGACGAGTGAGTAGTGCATTTTCTTTTGTTGGGAGATTAGGTCTAACTCTAGGTAGCAATATATTGGAAGACTGTGTGATGAAATCCCCAAAAATTCAAAAATCCCCCCCCCCCCCCCCCCCCCCCCCCCCCAAACAAGGAAACTGACTGGTGGGGAGTTGGTCTTTTGATCAATTATCAGTTGAACATTAAATGCTGACTCAAGGTTATGGTAAGCATCAAAACGCTGACAGGGAGCAGACAGTGTTAAAGCGCAAAATCCTAACTGTGGGGTGTAGCCACAGCCGTGCAATGCGTGATAAGGGGAGGGGGTGGTGAAACAAGGTGTGGGAGTGGGGCGGGGGAGGAGGGGGTGGAGGGGCGGGGACAATACAAGAGGCGCACGTGGCAGCGGGTGTCATTCAAAGACTACCGTGAATGAAAGACATGTCCCTAAAAGCTTTCGCCACGAGGACGTAAAACTCAACTGTTTTTCGCGGTGTGTCAGCTGGTGGTCGACACCAGCCCGGTGAACATAGCTGTGTGTCAGTTAGGGGGGTACACCTCCTTCCACTGCCAACCCACTGGGTTGAACTGTACTGGGTCATCCAGCAGCCTAGCACAGGCTCGGCCATTCAGTACGGGACTTTCCATTTCTAAATCATAATGTTGCGAACTTATATAACAACCTAAACGATGTTCGTTTTAGTAAACATGCCAGCGGTTTTGATTTTGTTCGTCTTACAGAAACGTGAACTGATCGTTCATTTGACTTTGGCGGGTGTTTTTTTTTTTTGACGGATCATAATCTTTTTTTTTTCGCGCCGGCGAAACGACTGCCAAAGCATAGTCGAAGTTCGGGCGGGGGTGCTTTGTTAGTAAGAAAGAAATGTTCACAGCACGTGAAACCAAGTTCATGTGCAATAAGTAATCTGGTCTGCATCACAATAGACAGAATACCGCTGGGTTTGCAGAAGGATGAATTGATAACTGCCTGTTAGGATCCACCTGAAGGCACTCCACTATATATGATATCTGTATTTTGTGTGTATGGATAGCATAAATGTGTGTGTGGATGTATATGGTTGTGCACATGTATGTGTGTGCGCTCATGTGTGCATGCGGGTGCGCATTTGTGTGTGTGTGTGTGTGTGTGTGTGTGTGTGTGTGTGTGTGTGTGTGTGTGAGTGTGTTTGTGTGCGTGTGTGTGTGTATGTGTGTGTGTGTGAGAGAGACAGAGAGAGAGTTGTGTGTGTGTGTGTGTGTGTGTGTGTGTGTGTGTGTGTGTGCACGTTCAGTCTCTATGTGTGTGTGTGTGTGGATGTGTGTGTCTCTGCACATTGTGTGTGTGTGTGTGTGTGTGTGTGTGTGCGCGCGCGCTCGCATGCGTGTGTGAGTGTGTGTGCGTGCGCTCATATGTAAAAGATTGATAGACAAGACAGGTGGACAGCATTCCAAAAATCATATTTTTGAACATCATTTAGGCGACACAAAGACGTACTCATTCAGTTCTGGTAGCCTGCAATTTATTGTAATATCTATCTATCTATCTATACATATATATATATATATATATATATATATATATATATATATATATATATATATATATATATATATATTGCCTGTCTGATGGCAAAAGGAAAACAAACCACCACAAACCTAAGAGAGAGAGAGAGAGAGGAGAGAGAGAGAGAGAGAGAGAGAGAGAGAGAGAGGCGCACACACACACACACACACACACTGACACACACACACACACACACACACACACACACACACACACACACACACACACACACTGACACACACACACACACCTAAAAGAACTGGAACTGAAGTAATAGATTTCATGATGTGGCAGAGAATGTATATCATTTTTTTCATCAAATACTTTCATTCAACAGATTTTTATATTATCAACAATGACCAATCGACCAGCACAGTCTGTGCTTTACCATGTAAGGTAACCAGGCGACAATGACCAATCCATGATCACGTTTCTTCACTGCCTCAGAGAATTCCTGCTCCTCCTCATCTCCCTGGTACAGACGGTGACTGATCAAAGGGACAGGCGTGACACCTCCCTGTCTTCTTCCTGATGTGGATTCAAACCCTTCGTGACTCGCCGAGTGAAGCAACGTCACTGGCTGTCTTTCCCCGTTTTTTTTCTTCCTTCCTGCTGTGGATTCACAACAACAACCTGACTCCCGCTGAACAAAGTAACGTGACTCCCGCTGAGCAAAGTAACGTGACTCCCACTGAGGAATATGACGTGGCTCCTGCTGAGCAAAGGAACGTGACTCCCGCTGAGCAACATGGCGTGACTCCCACTGAACAAAGTAACATGACTCCCGCTGAGCAGAAGAACGTGACTCCCACTGAGCAAAACAGCGTGACTCCCGCTGAGCAGCAACATGACTAGCTGTCCTCCCCGTCTTCTTGCTGTGGATTCAGGACATTCGTGACTTCCACTGAACAAGGCAACGTGACTGGTTGTTTTCCCTGTCACGGAGTCTTGGGTCGTGACTGCTGGGCGTCTTTAAGGAGACATGAGTTGCCTCCCATGGCTATAACAGAAAGCAGACAGGCCACGCGTTGAGGGACACTTGCACTGGTCTCCCTTTAACAGAACGTAGTCAGTCAAGACACGAATGAGGAGTTCGTCAGTCAGTGATACAGGATGCAGCATGGGGTGAGGAATATATCAACGTCATGATGACCATACTTGGTTTCATTTCAGCTGAAGTTTACATTTGTGTTCTTTGTCTGCCTGTCTGTCTGTCTTTCTGTCAGTCTGTCTGTTTGTCTTTCTTATACAAACACACACATTCAACACACACATCTATCTATCTATCTATCTATCTATCTATCTATCTATCTATCTATCTATCTATCTATCTATTTTCCTCTGCTTTTTCTTATTATACACTGTTTTAATACCTTAATACATCTTACTTTTTAATAATTATCCTTTACTTCTTTCTCTCTCTTTGGCAGATACTCTGTCTATGCTTGATCTAAATAAACAATTCTATTGGACCAAAATATACACGCAGTCATACACTCGAACACACACACACCACACACACACACACACACACACACACACACACACACACACACACACACACACAGGACTGACCATTCAGGACGCTATGGGTAACCAGCGCTGACCAGGCTGAAAGGCATGAGCCTCTGCGGACAGCTGTGTCCCCTGCTGCTGCTCCTCGCTGACTGCACATCCCCTGGCAGTGGCAGCAGTGGAGACAGCGGCCATTGGTCAGCCAGGTCCACCGGCCTCAGCCACTGCAGGTCCTCGGACACAGTCACCTGGTCCGTCAGCTGGGCGGCCTGGGACGTGGAGCACACAGACACGTCATCAATTCAGGTAGACACGTCATCAATACAGGCAGACACGTCATCAATACAGGCAGACATGTCATCAATATAGGTAGATACGTCATCAGTGCAGGTGGACACGTCATCCATATAGACAGACACGTCATTAACACAGGTAGACACGTCATCAATTCAGATAGACACATCATCATGGGCATTGCATTTTAGCTCTGCTTGTCTAACAGCCCTGCTTGCCTTCTGACGTAATTCAGGGGTGCAAAAAGAAACGGAACAATTCTTGTTGGCTGTAGGGGCAGTCCACTGAGAAAGTCTTAAAGAGACAATGAATGGTTTCCAGCTGGTTTGCCAAAAAGTGAATGGAAACCTGATAAGCACAGGATTGTATGTAAACCTAAACACTGAAATAGATCGCCGTTAACGATAAAGCCGATGCTATATTAATACCGACCATATAGATACATTAGAAATGTTATCGGTATATTTACATATGGAATTTGAAAAAAATGCAAGTTGACTCTTTCGTGCGTTTTGAAAAAAATATTCTTCATACTTTGGAAAGGGAGACTACTCACCTGCATAATGACCTCCTGGGTTACAGGGTCAGAAGGGTCGCGGCGGATCAGCGACCCCATGCGGGGAAACCCTGCGATGATGGTGATGTGGATCCAGCCGTCCACGTCCATATGTCGCCTGAGGAATACATCCTTAATCAGGTTTCCCCGACTAAAGTAGTAGTCCCTGTACATACATGAAAAAAAAACGCTTTTCAATATATTCTCTGTTGACATATTCCAGAGCTATAGAAGAAAAACGGTGCAGTTTCCACATTGTAAAAAATATTGAATGGTAATGAATGCAGAAGAAACCGGGTGCTTCTTTCTACATGCGACTTGAAACATACCACAAATTCTGCTGCCAAATATATCAAGGGCCCCCACCATTGAAGAAAAAGCTCATTTAACAACCAAAATTTGAAGGAAAAAAAAAAACAAACAAACAAAAGCAGTGATATTTGGCGAAAAAAACTACTAATACAAAAGAAATCTTTAGGATATCGAAAAAGACTATACTGCACTGGAAGAAATCCAAAGGTTTAACGAGTGTACACGGTAGACTTGAGGCTGTCTCTAACGTTGTGGGGAATACACACCCACACACACACCACACAACACACACGTGCGCGCGCGCGATCACACACACACACACACACACACACAGAGACAGAGAGGAGAGAGAGAGGAGAGGGAGAGGAGAGAGGAGAGAGAGAGAGAGACGTGAGGGAGGAGAGAGGAGAGGCGCGAGAGAGAAGGAGAATAAACCAACAATTGTCTGGCGACATTTGCCATCAGGTTGCTGTGGCTGCCGGCGGTGAGTGCCCTCCCCTGACGGAGACAGCTGAAACGAGCACAGACTGAAAAACCCATGTTGACCTTGAGCAGACTTTTGTACCACGGAATTCGACATGTCCAGCAGCTCCCACTATCTATCTTAGTCCTGATGAGGCTCTTGTG
This sequence comes from Conus betulinus, assembly GCA_016801955.1. Lineage (NCBI taxonomy): Eukaryota > Metazoa > Mollusca > Gastropoda > Neogastropoda > Conidae > Conus > Conus betulinus. The sequence goes on from JADBJO010014938.1 coordinate 44,101, forward strand.
GTCGGCTGGGCTGTGAACAACTTGCATCGAATCTATCTTTTTCGTTTATTATCTGTCGGTCTATCTAGCTATTGATCTACTTGTGCCTGTCTGTCTACCCATCTATCTGCCTCAGAACACCCGTCATTCCATGTCATTTAGGTGACATACTGAACAAGAAACATTTATTATATACTATTAGCAAACACATTTCATGGGTCAAACAGAAAACCAGCATGCTGTATTACACTAGGTTTCTGTCTAATACAGCTAAATGCTATCATGTTATGGTTTTCAGAACTAAATATAGACGAAAATTTGAATCGATACCAGAAAGAGATACCGATTTGATGGATTGTAACTGAATGCGTATATTGGTAAGCTTAAAATTGTAATTTATATCTTACACATGATCTATCTCGGGGCACAAAAGATCCTAACTTTTGTAAACTTGGAAGGTGAATCACTCCATGTTGTGATAATGATGACCTATTGAAACAAGGCTTTATATATATATATATAAGTGGGGTATTGTCATTCCTAAGTGAACAGAAAGACAAATATCTCTGCGAGTCTGTAAACGATGTCAAAGTAATAAATGACATGTTCCTTTCCTCTGGACATGACAAAGCAAAGGAGCTGGCTGTCAACTTTTTTTATTAAACCTTTTTTTTTTATATCCCGTTCATCATTCATTTGAAATGAGGGCACACTAGTTTCATACAGACACTGATAATAGCAAAACTGAATGACAATTTGACAAACCTTTGTCATCAGAGATAACTATCAAAAGGAAAGAAAAAAAAAAACATACCTAAAAGAAAAAAGGACATACGTATAACACATCAGCAGCCCCACAAATATACAGAATAGAAAAAACACAGAGAGAGAGAGAGAGAGAGAGAGAGAGAGAGAGAGAGAGAGGAGCTCTGAACTCTGAAATTTCATGATTATAAGGCCAACAGCCCCTTCATGGGGAAACACAAAAATAGTACCTCACTTCTAGAGAACATACAGAACAGGGGAGAAAACTCTAAGCACACAGAAAAATTAACTCTGACTGACAGGACATATAATTGGGCTGTACCGGATTTATATTATCAGGATATTTTGATCACAGTTTGTATTGCCGATGAAGGGACTTTTCGATCTGAAGGCAGAGACCTAGGATTTTGCCAAATTGGACTATGATGAATCGAGCAGTGCGGTAGTAAATACACAATCAATTGTGATTCCAAATTCTCACCCCGCAAACGACGTTTAGCATATAGAGAACGTGGACGTTTTCCATTATGGATATCGGACTGTTACCCAGGGTATTAAGTACTGGTTTAGTTGTTAAAACAACTGGATACCACATTTTCAAAGAAAGCGTACAACTGTCACTGTATATGCATGAGAAAGGCCGCATAACATGGGTCCACACATGTCAAGAATATCCTGTGTGAAAATGGATTTCAAGAAGTATGGATTTTTGGTTGTGGTAATGAAAAGGGATCATAAAAGAATCAAAATTCAGACTATTAGTAATTTCTGCCATCATTGGCGAAACAATTTGGATATCAGTCCACGGTTGTC
>JADBJO010014939.1:0-10000 GCA_016801955.1 Conus betulinus
AGAGAGACCTGCACAGTGATATACAGAGACAGAAAACAGAGAGAGAGAGAGAGAGAGAGAGGAGAGAGAGAGAGACAGACAGACAGACAGACAGACAGACAGAGACAGACAGACAGAAAGAGACAGACAGACAGACAGACAGACAGACAGAGAGAGAGAGAGAAAGAAGAAAGAGAGAGAAGAGATAGTGAGAGAGACCCGCTCAGTGATATACAGAGACAGACAGAGAGAGAGAGAGAGAGAGAGAGAGAGAGAGAGAGAGAGAGAGAGAGAGAGAGAGTATTCAGATAATGAACGCATTCCAGCCTAAACAACAAATACCTCCCTAATCCCCCCATCAGTCTTGGTGTCAACGTAGACCCTTCCGTCACCTCTCGAACTGGTCAACCTCCACCCGCATCTGATTACCCCCAGATTTTTTTCTACTCTTTATTCTCCCGTGCCCCCCCCCCTCCCCCACTCGCTGTCTTCTCCACACCCCACATCCTCCTCCTTCATCACATGCTCCCCCTCCCCCCCTCCCCCATCCTCTCTCTCCTTTCCTGCCATCCGAGTCCTTCTTGTCTTCATCACATGCTCCCCCTCCCCCATCTTTAGACTTCATACATTCTCACACACTTTGTTCATAAATTATTGTGTTCAGTATGTCAGGGCACTAGAAGCGCCTTGTCCATTCTCCACCTAAAAACCAAAGAACGTCCACTGTAGCTGGTGGTGATTTCCTTTGAAGCATAAGGCCCTGCACCCTCTTCTCTTCCCCAGCCAGTCTCTAGCTTCTCTCCCTACCTCTGCAGCCATGGAGAGCCACAGAAGAGGGATTCTGCATCTGTTGTGCAAGAGCCATCATAATCAGGAGATCAAAAAAAAAAATAAAAAAATAAAAAAATCTAGCAACGATTTTCCAACACTATTCACAACTTCATCCTTAGAGAGACGTTTCATACCGTCAACATCATCATTATCATTCTGTGCACTCTCCATGTAATCACACATTTGTTCATTCTTTGGCTGTTCGCTCCCTGTCCTGGCATTCATGTCGCCACATATAATGTAGAAAGCATTATCATATGTAACAGAATGCAGTATACTATCTTCAAAAATAAGTATTCTGTCTTGTAATTCTGTCTGTCTATAGACTGGGCCTCCTTCTGGAACTAGATAACAACCAACAAAAATCACATCTTCATTCAAACCAAACACACATTTATCGATGAACCACCGCATTGTCACAATCAAGTTCAATATTTGTTATAAATTTCGCAAACACTTTCTTTTTAAGTACCAAAACACCGCCAGAGTTTCTTCCATGATGTGACAGTTTTTTTTTTTTTTTTTTTTTTTTTTTTTAAGCAGGAACACTAAATGCAACATGTTCTCTGAAATGAAAACTGAAGTCAAAAGAATGATCAATGAGCGTCTCTGTCAAACACACAGTATCAAATCTTGCCACAAATTCAATGAAACAAACGTCAGCAAGTTTAGTTTTCAAATTTTCCACCTTATAATTCAGGGATGTCACTTCAGATGGTTGATGATCAGGCCTGTGCTATTTGTGTTTTGTTTGTGCTGGGACGTGAAGTACGTCCCCCCCCCCACCCCCACTGCCACCCCACCCTGAGTGGTTTGTTCACATGAGTTGTCTGCCCCCCAATGTAACTGTTACTCTCTGCTGTCTGCTTCTCTAGGTGTTGACGTTGGGTTGTTATTTCAACGCTGCCCCAGCGACTGCCTGCCCGCACGTGTAATATTTACGTTTTGGGGTTCAGTAACACGGGCTGTCATCGTGTCACTCTGAGAAGAAAGCACGTGAATCACGCCGTGGAGCACAGTCACTGCCTGTCGCCATTACTTGTGCAGAGGGAGAGGCCAGGTCCAACAACACTCTGACGTCATCGTTTTGTGGGTTTGTCGTGTGGCTGGGAATTCCCCAAAGTGACGTCACCAGCAGCATGACACGGGGGAACTCTGGGTGGGGGTAGGGAAAGAGGAATTTTCTGGGTTCTATTCATGATGTGTGGTGATCGTGTTGTTAACAGTCGCTGGGATGTCCTTAACTTCCTCGTGATTTCAGAGGTCTAATCTCCGCGGTTTGATGGTTAACTTACCCTTTACAAAAACTGCTGCTTTCCCCCCTCTGTGCCATAGCAACCATGTTTGCCTGTCTTCGATTTAAATCATTGCCACCCTTATCCCCCTCTCCTCTAATTGGCCTCTTCACTCCTGTGTCCCTTAACAACATCGTTTTGTCTTGCATGTTTTGTACTCCCAGTTTTTATAGATGGATGATGCCCAATGTTTTATTTTACTGTTAGAGCCCTAACTAACGGCTATAACAGCCCATCACGGTTTTTCTTCTTTATGGGACATCTGAGAAAGTATTAGGCCGATCTTTCTGAAAATTTGTAGGCATGTTCATTATGGGTCACGGATGATGCCCTATGTTTTATTTTACCGTTATATCCATTACTAATGGCTATAACAGCCCCCATAAACGGTTTTCCTTCTTTATGGAATATCTCAGAAAGTACGTGGACGATATTTCTGAAAATGTGTAGGTATTTTCATTATGGGTCACAGATGATGGCCGATGTTTACCAGAATAGCCGTTACTAATGGCTATAACGGCCCATCACATTTTTTTCCCTCTTTATGGAATATCTCACACGTATTCAAGATAAGCTGGGAGTACTTTTATATGCTTTGCATCTTGTTGAATTTTACTATTGTGTCTTTGGTTCTCCTGCTTTTGATGGTCCCACTCTGTGTGCCCGTACTATGTCCTTGTCTGTCCACTTTCTGGCCCCATCCACTCCATTCAACGTCTCATATACTGCCCTAACACACGCATCATAATATAACACTTATTGGAGCAACACCAAATATTCGGAGGTTGTCACGGCGTGAAAACCTCTCCAGTCTGTCGATCTCCTCATTCATTCTGCTCACTTCTCCATTCAGTCCCCTCCCCTCCACCCCCCTCCCCACCCCATCTCTGCAGACACTCTTGCACACTCTTCTCTTCCCTTTGTAGATTCAATGTACAGGTTGTTGAAGTCAGCGACCATATCTTCTATCTTACTACGCAAAGTCATATTCTCATTTTCTAGGCTGTTGCATCGTTGGTTGGTTTCTTCACACTTTTCCCAAATCATGCTTTATCTGAATTAACTGTTCTCAGATAACGTTGTTCTGTCGTGACTGTTGCTCGCCGTGTGGTCGTAGTTGTTTGTTCTGTTCATCAAACTGGAACTGGAACTGCTGGCTTTGGAGTCGAATGGCCGCGAGAATTTCCGACACTCCTTCAGATGATGCCCCATTCTCTCCTACATTTAACACCTGTGATGCAAATTTCTCCCTGTCCTCCGCATTGTCTTTGTTTTGATTACTGCGAGGCCTGGGGCTCACCTGGATATCATTGCTCAGGAGAATTCTCCACACCGACAGCACAGCGTTCACAGCACACAGCGCGAGACAACCACAGGCACATGCAGAGCAGTTCTTGACTGGTCCTGACAGCTGAAATCCATGCATAAATTTTCCCACCCCATCATTGTTCCTGTCATGGCTCGATGTTCTTGTTGTGCAGAACTGTCCCATAAACTGTTCATCACATCTACATTTGTATAAATAAGCGAAAGAAACTTCACTAGTGAAAGAGCGAAAACACATGGTATAATTATGTCACTTAAAGTAATGTCGATTTCACTGTCACTCGCCTGTGCTTTTCCACGTCTGAACATCGATGCGCTTCTTGTCAAATAAAAGCGGCCAGTTCTGGCCCTCCACACTTCAACGTCCATTTCTCTGCTGTATTTTCATTGGCACCCACAGAGTAACTCCACAATAATGATATGATTAACTACAGATCTTGTGCGCCACCAGGGAGAGGATGAAAATCAGTTTTTTTTTTTACGGAAAAAACTTCCCTGAGCGCTGCTTACAGGTCGCCATCTTGCGCCTCACCCCTTGGTCTCGAGAGAAATAATGCAGTTCTCTAACCTGAAGGTGAAGGACAGCCTTTTCTCATGGCATTTACCGGTGCAACTTACATGGAAACATTGTCATGTTAAAAGAGTGGAATCAGCTGTAACCCACCAAGGTGAAGAGCGTGTTGTATGGTCAGAAAAATGTACAATGCTTCAAAGATGAGTTCAATTCTGTCGTATTTAAACAGTGTATTAGTACAGCTACGAATAGTTTGGTAGAGGATGTGGACAAAACTGTAGACCTTTTTTGTGAATGCCCTGTATGGAGCTGCTGCCTGTTTGATCAGGACAGTAGGAAGAAAGAAAAAAGTAAGGAATGAGTGGTTTGATGATGAATGTGATAAAAAGACAAGATTGGTCAAGAGATTGTTGCAAAACTTCAGAAGAGCTAATAGAGCCAAGGCAAAAACAGAAAAAGAGAAACATTTACGTTAAAAGAAAGAAAAAGAATATAGTGCACAAAGAGAACAGAAAAAAAAGGAACTTTGACCAAATGAGATGACAAAAGTTAAAACAGTCAGTGAATGACCCAAAGCTACTCTGGGCGATCAGATCAGTTACCAGAAGATGTGTTATTTATAATGGAATAACATCACAACAGGGTACAATCACTCTTTAGTGTATTCAGTTCATTTGATAACATACAGGGTGCTACAGACATGGAAGAAATTGAAACTAAAGAAATGTTAGATGAACCCCTCTTTAACAATCCCATAACAACAGAAGAAGTCAAAACTGGTACAGGAAATCTAAAACATGGAAAAAGTCCAGGGCCCAGACAAATAATCAGTGAAATGTTAAAGAACGCAAATAAATCGGTCTTGATTTTGATGTTGCATTGTTCAATGAATTGATTGTGGAAAGTTTCCAACAGATTGGTCAAAATCCATTATTGTACTAATTTACAAAAAGAGGGGACCCGGATAACCCAGACAACTATCATGGTGTAGCTTTAACAAGTGTAATTAGCAAGGTTTACACGCGTATTTTAGATATGAGGCTAGCAACATGGGCGAAAAGGGAAGCAAAAAAATAGAAGAACAAGCAGGATTAGATCGGGGTACAGCACAGTAGACCATACTTTTACTTTATATGCCTTGGTTAAAAAATTTCTGAAGAAGAACACTAAACTAAACTATACGTCGCTTTTGTCGATTTCAAAAAAGCATTTGACTCAGTTAATACAAATATGTTATGGCATGTCTTAAGAAAAACTGGTGTCTGTGGGAAGCTGTATATGGCTGTTCGTGGTATATACAATTTAGTTCTTGCATGTGTTCGTGAAAAAGATGTTTATTGTGACTTATTTAGTTGCCCATGCGGGTGTTAAGCAAGGCTGTCTTTTGAGTCCCCAAATGTTTGCATTTTTCATAAATGAATTGGCTATTGAAATGTGATGAAAGGGTAGATACGTATATACAACTGATCCCTGGAGCTGTTGAAATATTTATGCTACTATTTGCCGATGATGTGATTTTGCTTTCGAGTTCTGCTATTGGCTTACAGAATCAGCTGAATGTACTGAAAGGTGAAGCAGATAAACTGCAGTTGACTGTTAATTTAGACGAGACTAATATTGTTTTCTTTCATATGGGTGGTCACTTATCTCGCCGAGAAAAAATGGGTGTATAATAACACCGAAGTGAAGGTAATCAATGCATATAAATATTTAGGGATGGTATTTACAACACGGTTAAGTTTGAATGCTGGTTAGTCTGAAACATGCAGAGAGGGGAAGAAAGGTGTAATAGAAATTCTAAGATGTATGAAAAAAATCAACACAATGATCCTTCTCTATTCTGGTAGTTATTTGATATGCAGACAGAGCCTACCTTAACATATGCTGCAGAAGTATGGGGTCTTGAAGAGAATCATGAGATGGTGAAAGTACACACTTTAGCTGTTTAAACGATTTATGAATATTCACTGCATTCATCTAACACAATGACTTACGATGATTCTGGAAGATATCCTCTTTATATTCGAGCTTTTGCAAAATGTATCAAATATTGGTTTAAAATTTACACAGCTGTTAACAACCAGGGTATGTAAACAAGCATATGATATGCTGCTCCAACAGAATGAGTTGGGAAAACAATAACTGGGTTAGCAATGTAAAGCGAGTTCTAATCACAAATGGATTTAGTGTTGTTTGGCTCACTCAAGGGGTCGGAGATATAAGAACATTTATGACAGAACTTAAAAGACGTTTAATATCCTGTTTCAAACAAAACTGGCATTCCAAAATGGAAGAGGGCGCAAAGTACTCTTGGTTCCATTCCTTTAAAAGTATTTTACAGTCAGAAAAATCTTAAAATAGTTACCAACAAAATGGCATAGAGACTCACTGGCTAGATTCAGAAGTAGAACTCTCGGTCTTAGAGGCAACAAGAGGTGGTTTGATTTGGGAAATTACTGAAGGTTTCTGCATGATGTGTGAAAATGAAGTGAGAGAGAGATGATGAACAATTAGTAATTGAATGTAATGAATATGAAGACATCAGGTTGAAGTCTCAGCTATTCGAGATAATAGTTGAAAAACGTTATAATTTACGTGATTTGTTATCCACTGATGATGCTAATATTATACGTTTACTCGCAAAGTATGTTGCAGAACTATTAGCTCTAGGGAAAAAAGAAAATGCTTGATCTCATGACTTTTGTAACAGTGTCTGATGCTGATACACTTTGATGATCACTTTTTCGCTTTCTTTCTTTCTTTCTTCTTCTTTTCTTCTTCTATCTTCATCTCTCTCTCTCTCTCTCTCTCTCTCTCTCTCTCTCTCTCTCTCTCTCTCTCTCTCTCTCTCTCTCTCTCTCTCTCTCTCTCACACACACACACACACATATATATACACACACACGCACACACACACTCAAACTGCTCCCAGTGGACTATTGGCACTTGGGACCCTACAGGACGAGGCTGTGTCGAGGGTTGATTTGAAGTGGTGGCGTGAGAGTAATACATACCGTTGAGGGAGCACAGGTGGGCGAGGACGCAAAGGGGGAGGGGGGAGGGGGGGGTGGAGAGTTGGGGGTGGGGGGGGGGGGGGGGGCGAGAGGAGGAGGAGGGGGCGGCAGAGATGAGACTGCAAAAAAACAAAACAAACAAAAAAGTATACGGAAGGAAAAGGGGACTCAGGGGTGAAAGGGGATGGAAACAAGGAGGGTGGGGCGGGGGATTGAACACGAAGAAAAAAAAAACGAAGGAGGAAAAAGGGGGCCGGAATAGCTCAGTGGTAGAGCGCCCGGGCTCGTAATCTTGGGGGTGTGTGTCCGAATCTCCGCCGGGCCGTTTCGGTACAGGGGCATTTTTCCCTCGGAGTTAATATTGGTTCTGACTCCATTTCCCATACAGTCCTTCGAATGAGACTATAAACCGAGGTTTTCGTGTGTGAACGCACGCATAACATCTGGCACACGCGTCAAATCCCATCATCACCAACTTTCAGAAGAGAGAAAGGCCAGTTTGGCCGTTGGTATGGATGACACATTACACATAGCATGCACCTTCCGCGAAGTTGGAGTATGGCTGCCTTAAATGGTGGGATAAGAAAAACGGTCATACACACAAAACTCTACTGCCCATCTATACAGGCAGTGTCCGCAGGAATATTAGCCTGCGTACGCAGAAAGAAAGAAAAGAAAGAAACAAGTCCAAATTTTTAGGGCAAAAGTGCTGAGAATTACAGTACAAATGAGAATTTGTATTTTAATCGACTTCCCTTGACATCCGCGTTGACGTGTTGTCACACTGGCCAGAAACTGGCAACACCTTTAGAAAGCTAAAATGGCTTGTTTGGGGTTAATTAATTTCTTGTGAGTGGAATCAGTTATCTACCCCCATAATTAGAGATTCTCTCTCTTTGTCAGCTCTTTGGGGGGAGGAAGAAAAACGTGTTTTGTCGCTTCTTGCGGTTTCTTCTCTTTCGGGTAGAGGTCTGTTATTTTCTGTCGCTCGTGTTAAACAGCGGTCGACTCAGAAAACGCGTGATTTGCAGAGTGTAGTAAACCTGAATTGATCCAACTGAAAAATCGACTTGAAGGTCGACGACTGAACGAGGATGTCAGAATCTTGTTGTACCCCTCCCCGTACCCCCCCCCCTCCCCCCCCCTCCCTCCCCACACACACACACCGCTTTAAGTGACGTAACGCCACCCCACAGCAGATTTCCCATCAACAGATCGCCCGCTCACGCGCACACGTGCTAACTTGTCGTCCATTCTGATTGGACAAAGTGTCGTGACAGCACACGCGCTGGAAGGTATACCTTGACTGGCATACGATCGTGTTCGCACTCACGCACGCACGCACGCACGCACGCGCGCGCTCGCGCACGCATGCACACACACACACACACACACACACACACACGCAAGCACGCAAGCACGTACACACACACACACACACACACACACACACACACACACACACACACGTGTGCGTGCGCACGTCACGCATAAAGCCATACCCACACGATCATATGTGGTCCGTTTATTCTCACCCCCCACACCCCCCCCCTCCTGACCTCCCTTCCCTTCCCCCCCCCCCCTTCCTCTCCTCCCCCCCCCCCCCCCCCCCCCCTCCCCCCCACCCCTCCCCCCTTCACCTCTCTCCCTCTTCTCTGTCTCAGACACACACACACACACACACACACACACACACGAAACGAACTTACTCACCACCTCCACCACATCACACCACTGAAGGACGACTACAAATAGCAGCAACTCGAGCGGAGCGAGACAGACAGACGAGAGAGACAGGCCAGCACACAGGTCGCGCGCTAGTGATCCTCCTTCGTCTCGGCTGTTGCTGCTGCTGTTCCTGTTCGACTGGGCATTTTTCGGCGAGTCTTGGAGAATCGTCTCTTAGTTCTCTCCCTTTCTCTCTCTCTCTCCTTCTCCCTCCATTGAATTCCTTCCTCCTCGACCCTCTCATTCTCCCCGGTTCCAGAACAAGTGTGCGCACCTGTTGGTGGAAATTTTGGTCTGTGAGTAGATTTGTTGGCTTGTTTTTTTTTTCACTGAGAGTTTGTTTGTTTGTTTGTTCATTTGTTTTTCATTTCCTGTCTTTTTTTTTTCTCCTGTGTTGTTTGTTGTTTCGTTTTTTTTTGACTTTTTTTTTTTTTTTTCTTTTATTTCTTACTTTTCTTCTTTTTCTTTGTTTTTTCTTTCTATACTTTTCTTTTTCTTTTCTTTTTTTCTTTTTCTTTCTTTCTTTCGGAGTTTTTTTCTCTGACATATCTTGTGTAGTTTTTTTTTCTTTTCTTTTCTGTCTTTCTGTCTGTGGTGTTTTGTTTGTTTGTTTGTTTGTTTTTTTTTTTTTTTTGTTTGTTTGTTTGGTCTGCTTTTTCCCTCCTCTTTTCCGGGGAGTTGTGGGGCCATCGTCTCCATGGCACCATGCAGTGGTGCGGGTGCCTGCCTTGCTGCTGTCATGTCCTCCTCGCTCGTCCTGCTCCAGGTTCTGCTGCATTCATGTCGGTGCCGCTCTTGTCCGCAGATTGTACTTGGCACTGGGGTGAGTGGCAGAGTTAGTGTCGTGAACAAGGGGCCGATCCCTGGGTGACGATCTTCCCGGACCTGTCGCTCCTCGTTGCTTCTGTCTGCTGTCCCCTGTTCCCCCGCGCGACTTCAGGCTGCTTCCTGGCACCACGCCTGGAGGTCGACTGGCTGGTGCCGGTGGTCTGAGGTCACTGGCCACTGAGCGAGTGAAGATTCCCTTCACGTCCCCTCGACGGCAGTGGAGGGTACTCTTCCACTGGCAGAAGCAGACCCGCTGATCTCTCCGCACGGTGGTGCTGCTGTCTGTATTGTCCTGGTCTGGCCTGGCCTGTAGCAGAGGTTCCTGTTACCCTGCTGGTACCTGTCTGGCTTCTTGTCACTCGTCGGCTGACGGGGTCAAACTCACAGACAGCGTTTTTCGTGACAAGCTTGTCAAAACGCAACTTTGCAACTTCTCCTTGGATATTAGATCTTGTCTCGTGCTGAGTAACGCTCTTCGTTTTGTT
>JADBJO010014939.1:25000-45653 GCA_016801955.1 Conus betulinus
TCTTGTCTTCAACATTTAAATCACAATTTAGTTTTAGAAATAAATCTTCAGACAATATCACATAATCAATAACACTACAGCCATGAAGGGAAATATAAGTAGTCTCCACTGGTATAGTTGGAACAACAACCATTAGCAATAATACAATTAAGCAGAAAACATAAATCTAACAATGACTTACCAAACTTATTTATAAAGTCATCTTTTGATTTGCGTTGTAAACGGTATGCATTTGAACAGTCATCATCAACACCTTCATACATATCCCCAAAAAGGAGAATAATTTATCATTTGTTCTTCTTTTGGTTGTTCGTTTCCAGTCCTAGCATTCAGATCACCCATTAACATAATATAAAAATATTGATTTCGATCAATGTCCAAAATACTTTCTTGTAACCAGATAATTCCATCTTTAATTTTCAACTGATCGTACAAAGGACCATTTTCAGGCACAATATAGCTAGCAATTATTAAGATATCTTTATCACATTGGAGGACAGATTTATGTAGTTTCACAACAACCGTATTTGCACAATTATATATTAAAGACTGACACATAACTTGCCAATGATTTCTCTCACAAGCAGCAAAACGCCCACCAGAATTTCTCCCTTGACGGGACAATTTTTTTGCTGGAGCAGCAAATTTTAACATGCGTTATCCACAAAGTCTCAGTTAAGCATGCAAAATCAAACATAGACACATAGTTCATAAAAGATAAGTCGCCAAGTTTAGAATAAAGATTTTCAACATTATAGACAAGAAAACTCAAATGAGCAAAATGACCCCTGCCTGTCCTATCGAGTACGTGTGGATCTTCTGGGGGGAGGGTTATTACTGGGACTCTTGTTGACTGGAGGGGAGGGCTGACCAGTCCTGGGGTGGTTCACACTGACACTGGCCCGTCCTTGTCCACTGACACCACCTCTAGCAGAGAGAGAAACACCTCGTCCACGCACACTGCCACTACTCCTGGTAACACTGAGTAAACCACCGCGTCTTTGTTCACTACCAGTACTCCTCTCACCACTAGAGTATCCATGCACACTGACACCATTCATGTTATCTCAAGAGATAGCAGGAACATGTTCGGGTCCCCTGTCATCATGCTGGTATCCACGTGGAACACGATCAGTAAACCCTCCCCTCCTTTCTCCACAGAAACGTTGGCTGGCTAATCCCTGCCCACTGTGTCTGCCCTGATCGCTGGAGTGAAACACAGCTCTGTTTGCCAACACCACCCCCCACCACTGCCACTGCATTCTCCACGTGTTGCACGTGGCTAGTCGGCTCACTTCCTCTGCAGGATGAAGTAGGGGATTTCCCGTTGCTTCCACATCTTTCATCCGTTTCATGACCTTGACCCAGGCGCTGAGTTGACTTAGTTCCAGCTGACAGTTGTGATGTAGGCGTTATTCCTTTGGCGGCAGTATGTTGTCTTTCTGCTGCTGCTGCTACTGCCGCTACTGTAGGTCCTTGGCTCCGTTCCCCGTTCCTCCGTAACAAGTCTGCCCCATTTGAAGAAGGCAACCTTGCCCTGCTTCCTCGCCTCTGTCACTAAACTGGCTTGCTTCCTCGTTAGGTCGTTTGCCACCTTGATACCAGCTTCACCTAACCTTGCCCTGTAATTTTTGTCTGTAATGACAGCATCTTATCTTTCCACCGACAGAATTTCACGATCATAGGCTTAGGTTGGTCTTTTCTTTCCTGTCCTACTCTATGTGCCCGTGCAATGTCATCAGTGGTCCACGTCTTTGGACCTTTCGCACTGTTCAGAGCTTCCACCACAAGTCTGGCACATGTATCGTACGACTCAAGCTTGTCCGATTGCTGAAGTCCATACATGCGGAGATTGTCTCTCCTGGAAAAGCTTTCCAACGTGTCACAGTGTTCCCTGAGTGCATCGATGTCATCCTTCAATCCTTCGACGCTGTTAAATACTGACGTCACGTTATCTTCATTTTGTCTGGAAAGCAAGCAAACAGTTCGTTCATATCCTCTTGTGTTCTTTCTTTGCAGAGGACAGGCGGGCGTTTTCTTTCTTCCAGACTCTCACACCTCTTTTCTATCTCTTCACACTTTGATATGACATGTCCTAAACCGGTCTTGATGTCACTAATGTCTTTTATCATGGAAGTCATGTGGTCTTTCAGTGACTGAAATTCATCTGTGTGCTGTGTCAGCTAATCTAGGATCCGTGTTGCCATGTCGGGCGACACAGCCGAAGGGGGATAAACGGTAGTCTGGCCACTGTCAGTGTCACTCCTATCACTCCCTTCCACACTGCCTGCTTTACTGTTGTCGTCGTTGGTGACGGGGGGTATCACCATTCACGGGGCCAGGGTTAAGTTCCACATCACCACAGCACAGAAAATAGCTAACTACAAACACAAAACAACAGTGCCTCCACTTTGTTCCATACCGCGATTACTCTCTTACGAATGTTCACAACACAAAAGCACACGCCTCCCCATGAAGCAGTTGTAAACACTGAGGAAAAGTCCACACACAAAACGAAAACACACAAATTGTGAACAGGCATTGTCACTTTTTCTCACAAAAATTTCACCATCGGCATACATCCAGTAATCCAATCGTGAAGAAAGCAGAGCGTAAAAATATTAATTACATCACTAATTCGACAATTAATCCAAAAAACTTGCAGAGAGCTCCCAAAAACCACGTCTTTCTTCTTTTCTGATAACAACTCACCCCCAGGGGAGAGAGAGAGAGAGAGAGAGAGAGAGAGAGAGAGAGAGAGAGAGAGAGAGAGAGAGAGAGAGAGAGAGAGAGAGAGAGAGAGAGGGATGATGAGGGGTTGGGGGTAGGGGGACACGGGGTTCAATTCTGTTTAATAGAAACGTTTTATTTTTCATCTCTCAGTCCAAGTTTCGATTCAATCTTCCGCTCCACACACACACACACACACCCACACACACACACACACACACAGGCAAGCACGCAGGCATACACACACACACACACACACACACACACACACACACACCACACACACACAAGCACGCACACCACACACACACAACACACACCACACACACCCACACAAACACACTTAGACATAAAACACTCCCTTCACTACGTTCTTTACGTGTCATTCCTCGGCGTGTGTGTTAATCGTCTTTGCTTCCATTTTCCAGTGTAGAGTTTGCCTGGGCGGCTGCGCATAAGACCAAATAGTTGGGACAGGAATGGCAATATAGAAACACATTAGTGTCAAACGTTGGTGTTTTATCAAGAGACTGTCAATGGCTTGATGTCACTGCCTATAAATATTGCTGATTTATTGGGTGCGCTTGTGTGTCGTACATTTTACTCTCTCTCTCTCTCTCTCCTCTCTCTCTCTCTCTCTCTCTCTCTCTCTCTCTCTCTCTCTCTCTCTCTGTGTGTGTGTGCGCGCGCGCATTTATTTCGTTTTTTTTTTATTTTGTTACATTTTTCTTTTGGTATTCTTGCGTTGTGCACTGAGGACTTTTTTTTTTTTTTTTTTTGGATGTGATGTAACCAATGAAGTGAAATGGTTAATTCTCTTACTACGACCCTCTCTGTCTGCCCTGATTACGTCAACAGGTCGTCTGTTGTATTCTGAACCGGTGTAGATAAAGATGTACATGTTGTACATTTTATCGCCTACCCGCGTTTCTTGGTTTGTTTGCTTTGTCTGTAAACAGAATTACTGCAAAAAACTACTGAAACTGTTTACACATCACGTAAAAACTATTTTTTAAAAGTCTACACATCATGCAAAAACTACTGAAAACTGTTTACACATCACGCAGAAACTACTGAAACAGTATAAACATCACATTTAAAAAAACTACTTTAAACTGTTTAAAACCACACGCAGAAACTAATGACACTGTTTAAAACATTGTGTACAAACTACTGTAACTGTCTAAACCTTACAAAACAATTACTGAACTCTTTAAACGTTGCACAAAAGCCACTGAAATTGTTTAGGTATAATGAAAACCCCTAAAACTCTTGAAATAATATACAAAATCTGCTGAAACTATTTAAACATCAAATGAAATTACTGAAATTGTTCAAACATTTTACAGAACCTACTGAAACTGTACAGACATTGCACAAAAACAACTGAAACCGTTTAAACATAACATCAAAATTACTGAAACCCCGTTTAATCATTTCACGAAAACGATGAAACTGCTGAAGCATGATCTAAAAGTGGTTACAACTGTTTTAAACATTAAATTAAAAAAAAGTGGAAGTTTTAAGATTTTCCACAACGACTATAACAGTGTGAACATCATATAACAACCACAGCAAACCATTTTAAACATTATACAAAACTACCAAAACTCTTGAAATGATACACTGAAACTACTGAAACTGTTTAAGTACTATGCAAAAGCTCTTGAAACTGTTTGAATATTAAACAACAAACCACTTAAAACTGTTTATTAAACATTTTACAAACTATAAAAAACTGTTTGAATATTATGTAAAAACTACTGAAACCGTTTAAACTTTACACAAAAACTACTTAAACACTACGCCACAACTATTGAAACCGTTCTAACATAAAATTTTAAAAAATGCTATTTAAGCATTACACAAGAACGAAGGCTCTCATTATGATCAAATTTCGTCAAAAGATGGAATGTGGTCCCCAAATAAATTATCTAAATTTGGGAATGGATCTGTATTGTATACAGCTTTATCCTGCTTTACAAAAAAAAAGCAAAAAAAAAAAGCAAAGAAGAAGAAGAAGAAGAAAAAACAACAATGTTTCTACAAGAACAATGTAACAAAGTTTCTACAAATACGAAGTAACGAACGAACTGAAGATAGTTTACGTCATTTGAAAAATAGCATCATTTGTTGTAGTCCATGTAAGCAAAAAACATTTGTGTTCGACGTTGGCCGATGTCTGTACTTCGCCGTGTGTCCTGGTCGTTGTTCTTAACCTGACAGCACTTTGTTTTCTGTATGATGACTGCTCTGAACGCTGTTCTTAACCTGACAGCACTTTGCCTTCTGTGTGGTGACTGCTGTGAACGTCGTTCTTAACCTGACAGCACCTTGTGTCTTCTGTGTGGTGATTTGTCTTCTGTGTGGTGATTTTGTCTTCTGTGTGGTGACTGCTTTGAACGTTGTTCTTATCCTGACAGGACTTTGTCTCCGGTGTGGTGACTGCTCTGTACGGCCCGAGGGTGGTCAGCTAGGCCATAATGTAACATGTTCTCCCTCAGCATTTGGCGGAAAAAAAAAAAAACGCACACAAATTCAAACGCAAAGTCCTCGAAAAAAAAAAGGAAAAAATAAACTCTCGTGCAAAACAAATGCATATTTTGGATACGCGTTTATTCAAAGATATCTACTTTGGCAAGCAATCAAATTTTACAACGCATTATTATGGTCATTTTCTGTTCACTCATTCGTAGAGCACAGCTCTACAAACTTTAGACAATCATCATAAAAGAAACACATAATTATTACTCTTTTTTTTTTACAACAACAACAAATGTGTCCAGTTTTTGAACAAAAAGGACTGTGAGTACATGATTCACACTTTACGGTCACAACATCCGTCATAAGTTCGTAATGATTTAAACCTATGACATCATTATAATGTGAAACATACACCGACCGTTATTTGCCATTTTTTTTCTTCATCTAAATAAATGTCAAGGTAGTGGGCTGCGGATTGAACACAGCATGAAAGCTACGGTAACGTGGGGTATTTTTGGTGTTTCTTTTCGAGAAAGATGAAAAAGAGCTCCTTTTAATGTTAAGATTTAAGCCTAGACTCTATATTAAAATCGTTTACCTGTGAACAGAACCACTAGTTTACATCAGTTTAGGTTCGCGACTTACGTCCCCTGACACGCGGAAATCTGGGAACGCGATCCCAGATATCACGGTAAATCTGGGAACGCGTGCGAAAAAAAAAAAAAATGACAAGAGGCCAAAAGATCTCCATTGCACCTAAATAAATTGTTTCCTACCTTGTCTTGAAAATCCATTCTTTTTCGTCTTCTTTCTGCCCTTCTGAGCTCTGAAAGACCACGTTCCCAGATATCACGGGCCTTCCCAGATATCACAGTACATTTTGGAAAACCCGTTCCCCCCAAAAATCTGTGATATCTGGGAAGCCTTCCTAGATATCACGTTCCCAGATTTCACGTGACACTGGGACGTGACCTAAACCACTGGTTTGTGTTCACGAGATGGAATGTAACGGTTCCCACCTGCTGTTAGGGAAAAGGCAGTCTAACTGCAGTCAAACGCTTTGTCCCAATCCAAACCGCCGCCCCCCCTACCCCTTTCTCCCCCACCCCCATCCCCCTCATTTCGTTAAATCCTTGCTAAGTCATATTCCACGACTTGTGTGCCTTGCTCTTGATTTCCCCAACTTCCCTGCCATCTTCTTTCTTTGTTCGTCGGCATGTTTAGTCTTCCGACCTTCAATTTTGTTTGGTGCCCCCCAACCCCAATCCTTTCTTTGTCTTTCTCTTTTTTCTTTTTTTTTTAAAGTTGGGCCTCCATCGTCTTATTTTTTCCCACTCACCCCCCTCCTCCCACCCCCAATTCCCCACCCCCAGCCCCTTGACTCTATTTCACCATGCTATGTCTGCGTATTTCTTACAGATGGACTTGGGTTTGCTGATGTTCATGTTTTTGTTTTTGCGTTTCATACAGAGTGTCTGGGTTTGTTCTATTTGTATAGTTGTGACGTGCTGACACTGTGCTTCTGTGACATTTATTGCCCACATATTCTTCAAACAAAAAGAAGAGCTAAAACATACCCTTCCCCCCGACCCACCCACCCACCCACCCACCACTACCACCACCACCACCTGCCGCTACTGCCCTCCTCCTTCTACCCTTCCTCGCCCCAGTTTGTTTCAGTGTCAGATCGAGGCTTGTTATTGTTTAGTGTGTGTTTTTTGTTGTTCATTTGGCGCCTCGATACTCCAAAATGTGTTATTACCATGGTTTCACAGTTACCCCGCAGTTATCATCCTTTGTGACAGCTCTTCTCTCTCTCTCTCTCTCTCTCTCTCTCTCTCTCTGACTCTTCGATCTTGCTCTCACACCACTCATTCCGCCATCTGCAGATTCACTCACTCACACCAAAGGTCACACACTCACAGCCTCAGCGTTTCGAGACTTCACGTTGAACAATGAGAGAGAAACAGGAAGACAGTACAGAGCTTGATTCTGCTTGAAGACTTTCACACAGCCCTACCATACCTTTCGCTTCCTTCCATAATATCTCACAGCATCACCCAAGCCCGAGAGATACGGGCACCTGCAGCGTTGGTCAGTGTGAATTTGAGCACCATACACAGCGACCATCAATTAAGGGGATGAAACCCCAACTATGTAATGCCAGTCTTTCTGTTTGAGCCTTTGATACTTTCACCTTCCTTGGGTAGGAGCCGCCTGGGGTTTCAAAAATCCCTCAAAAATTTGCCACTGATGGGTATCGAACTCACGACCTTATGCTACAACTCTAATCTGAGCTGGAATGAAAGCTAAAAGATACGAACTCTCATAACTTTCTGTGATATGTTGATGCAGTAGGTCTACTGCGTACTTTCCTCAACAAATGACAGTAAAGTGCAGGCCTGTATGTCAGTTCGATAAATTGATGTAAACCATGACTTTAATGTCAATATGTGGGAAAAAAAGCCCACGTAGTCCTAACTACTCCAATGTCATATATAGTCTACAGTAGCCTACGCAAATCTGTCGATTTTTTTTTAAATGTCAAAAAGAAACCCGTACATAATATGATTACATGATTTTTTTTTGGGAGGGAGGAGTAGAGAGAGAGAGGAGGGGGGAAGAAGTGGCGAAGAGGAGGGGTGAAGGAAGGGACATGTGTCAGAGTGACCAGCACCTTAAAAACAAAACACCGTGCAGAAACTACAAATGACGTCAAGAGCTACATCTGTCATCATTTCCTCGCATTTTTAAACCCGATTACGTCATAGTTCGAAGCAGATACATCGAACACAGTTTTTCCCATGTATTAAAGTGTGCGTGGTATTATCCTTTTTTTTTTCTTTTTTCTTTTTTTTTTTTAAAGATTACACGTATACGAACCAAATGTGCGCAAAGTAGAAGATGAAATGTGTATCACTTTGTTTTGTATCTGTGATAAAATAAGATCTTTGGTTTAAAAAGAGGGATGAACAAGAGGACAAACAAAAGGTGATTCAGAAAACACAATGATGCAGAAAACACAATAGGAACGGACAAGATCGCAGGCAGACAGACAGGCATAGTGACGAAAGTAAGAAGGAGAAGCGGGAGAGGGGAACCAACATTTGGTAGGTTTGGGCGAGAAGAATCAACAAGCTAGGAGATGAATAGGAGACAGACAGGCAGAGGGAGGCAGAGAAAGGGAGAGACAAGACGGAGGGACGAGGGCTGAGAAGAGAGGGAGAGAAGAGGCAAGGAAGGAGGAAGACGAGGAGGCGAGAGGAGAAGTGTTAGGGAGGAGAGGGGGAGAAAAGAAGGAGGAAAAGCGATCGAGGGAAGAGACAAGAAAGTTGAGTAGTAGACAGAGGACAGAGAGAGAGAGGGGATGGGAGACACACGGAGGGGGGGAGAGGAAGACAGAGGGCTTGAGAAGGGAGGGAGAAACAAGATCTGGAGAAAATAATCTTAGGGAAAGCTAGGAAAGAGAGAGAGACGGTAGAGGGGAGAGAGGGAAGAGGAGGGGAGAGAGAGAGGGGAGAGGAGAGAGAAGAGAGAGAGAGAGGAGGGAGAGAGAGGGAGAGAGGGAACAAGGGAAAAAGAAATGGGAACAGAAAAGAGAGTGGGGATAAGAAAAAAAAATTAGAGATGGGTCGGAGGCGACGGGAGGTAGATGTGAGGTGAGAGAGGGGGGGGGGGGGGGGGGGAGGGCGTAAGGCAAAACATGTGACATTACCCACATGGCGTGTTCTCCTTAAACAAGATTAACAACATTAAGTCTTGGGAGTGAAGGTGAGGGGGGGGGGGGGGGGGGAGGGAGAGGAGAGAGAGAGAGAGGACGAGGACACACAGAAGACCTTAAAAGTTGAGCGAAATTTTGAGGGAAAAAAAAAACAAAAAAAAAAAAAAAAAAAAAAAAAAAAACCCTTCAAGTACAGATATCTTTAAAAAAAAGAAAGTAAGAAAAATAAAAAATGACAAATATTGACACTAATGTCCTCGACCCCCTGTGTGCGTGTCTCATTGCCACACGACTCCCTGAGCCTGGCCATCAAAGGGACCTAAAGCATATCCCACACTGGGCGATAAAGGCAGACAGCACGCTCGGATGGAAATCCCCCTTCAAAAGTCAATGACCACATTCTCTGCAGAAAACGGCGACCAGCTTTCTTCTCTTCAGTGAGGTTGTGACACAAGTTCCGAAGCTCGCTGGTAGCCTGGTAGCTTCGCTGTCGCCGCGCCACTTTGAGATCAGAGCTCTGTTCAGCTGCGATGAGAACGTTCGCCGTGCTTGAGTACATTCGTCGAATCAACGAGAACCACTTCAGTCATCTTGAGGTTGAGGGGATGGGGGGTGGGGGGGTAATGCTGATCGATGAGAATGAGGATGATGAAGATGATGCTACGGATTTCCATTCCAGTTTGAGACTGCATGACAGGGCTGTACTCGACACTTCATTCATTCATAATATATCCCTGCGTCAACCAGGCCCGAGAGATGCGAACACCTGCAGCGTTGGTTAGGAAATTTGAGCAAACAGTCTCAGAGACGCCTCCACCGAGGCTTTCCTTGCCTGTTTCTTTTGTTGTGCAGCAGCTGTCCACCTTTCTTCATATCAGCTGGCACTTTTGTGGATAGGGTAGCGCCATCTGGCTCGATCCATAGCAGATCGTTCCTACGTGAAAGGGTTGATGTTAAAAACTTTTAAAGATGATGTTTCGCGTTCGCGCCCACATTGTAATGTCAACCCATTTTTTTTTCGGATTTCAGCAAGAAAACAAAAAGTGTATGTGGCAATTATCCTTTAACGCATAATATAACGCAGGGTCATGGGGAGGGGGGGAGGGGGGAGGGGGGCTGAGTGTAATTCTTCCATACTTCCAGCGGCCTCTCTTTGTTTTAATATACAACTTCAGATTTTAGGAAACAAAGGGTTGTGTACATCATCTTGAGGTTGAAGGAATTTCATTTGCCAAAGGGTTGTGTACAGCTAAAATGGCTTACGTGCTTGTTTTGTTTTTGTTTTTTTATTAGTTTGTTTTTTTTGTTTTTCCCTGTTTCTCCGTTCCAGTTTTCGTTCATTCGTTGCTGTTAGCCACAAATGTTGTGTGAATGCGAACGTGACGTCAAGGACGCTCTCTCTCTCTCTCTCTCTCTCTCTCTCTCTCTCTCTCTCTCTCTCTCTCTCTCTCTCTCAACAAGGCAGGCTTTCACCCAGACTCTGCTTTGGCACTCTGGTGGCTGCGAAAAGAAATCCCATCCCTTCCACCCTGTTCCCACCCAGTTTTCTCTCTCCCTCCGCCCCTCCCCCTTCACCCCTCTGCAACATGGGATACTAGCAATCTGTGTGTGTGTGTGTGTGTGTGTGTGTGTGTGTGCGTGTGCATGTGTATGTGTGTGTGTGTGTGTGTGTAAGTGTGTGTGTGTGTGTGTGTGTGTGTGAGTTGGGCTTCACCCCGCCCCCTCCCCACCCCCCACCCCCCTCCACCCCCCCCCCGAGCCCACTAATTCTCCTGTCTGACTGTTCTAATCACCGTGGTAGGTGTCAACTTGTAGTCAGCCGTACCTGCCCCCCCCCCCCCCCTTAGCCTGTTTCTGTTCCCCCCCCCCCCTCCCCCTTTCCCCTGTTCTCTACCCCCCTCTCCCCTTCTCGTCTTCTCCTTCCTAACCACGACTTAGGGGTGATTTCTCCAAGAGTCTGTGTGCCCTTTCCAACAAAGGCAGTCCACGTCACGAACGCAACAAAACACCCGGGTGCTGAGAATGAATACAAAGCTGACAGACTTTTTGACAAAGACATTCTCTCTCTCTCTCTCTCCTCTCTCTCTCTCTCACACACACACACACACACACACACACACACACACACACACACACACACACACACACACTCTCTCTCTCTCTCTCTCTCTCTCACTCTTCTCTCTCTCACACACACACACATTCACTCTCTCTCTCTCTTCTCTCTCTCTCTCACACACTTCACTCTCTCTCTCTCTCTCGTCTCCCTCTCTCTCTCTCACACACACACTCTCTCTCTCTCTCTCTCTCAGTTGGCTCTCTCTCTCTCTCTCTCTCTCTCTCACCACACTCCTTTCACACACACACACACACACACACACACACACACACACCACACACACACAGAAGGAGGGAAAGGAGGTGGTGTGGCCATAGAAGGGAACAGGGGAAGGGAAGGGGAAGGAAAAGAGTGGAGGGGGTGGAGGGAGTTGAGGGTGGTGGTGGATACCTGACAACAGGTAGACTCTGACTGGGATCGACCTAGTGAGCCTCCATGGAGGTCATCACACCCTGTTATGGGGTCAGCCCTCCATGGAGGTCATCACACCCCATTATGGGGTCAGCCTCCATGGAGGTCATCATCACATCACCCCGTTATGGGGTCAGTCTCCATGGAGATCATCACACCCTGTTATGGGGTCAACCCTTCATGGAGGTCCTCACATCCCGTTATGGGGTCAAGCCTCCATGGAGTCATCATCATCACATGGACCCCGTTATGGGGTCAAGCCTCCATGGAGGTCATCACATCCCATTATGGGGTCAACCCTCCAAGGAGGTCATCACACCCCATCATGGGGTCAACCCTCCAAGGAGGTCATCACACCCCGTTATATGGGGTCAGCCTCCATGGAGGTCCTCCAACACCCCGTTATGGGGTCAACCCTCCATGAAGGTCATCACACCCCATTACGGGGTCAACCCTCCATGGAGGTCTCACACCCTGTACGGGGGTCAACCCTCATGGAGGTCCTCACACCCCATTAACGGGGGTCAACCCTCCATGGAGGTCCTCACACCCTGTTACGGGGGATCTGCTGCCGTTCTTGTGTCTGCCGAGAGAGATGAGAAGAGAGAGAGAGAGGAGAGAGAGAGAGAGAGAGAGAGAGAGAGAGAGAGAGAGAATCACAGAGAGAGAGAGAGAGAGAGAGAGAGAATCAACAGACAGAGAGAGAGAGAGAGAGAGAGAGAGAGAGATGAGAGAGAGAGAGAACAGAGAGAGAAAGAGACAGAGAACAGCAGAGAAGAGAGAGAGAGAGAGAGAGAGAGAGAGAGAGAGAGGAGGTGTTTGTGTGTATGTGTGTATGTGTGGTGTGTTGGGGGGGGGGGGCGAAGGGGGGGACTGGGGGCGGGATGAGGTCACATACGAACTGAATGAACAACGCCACGAGCCGTCCAGTCAGCCAAGCAATATCAATAAGCTACCAAACCAAACGATCAAATTAGCAAAAACAAACAAGTGGATACACAAAAGAAACGTAGAACAACCAGCCAACAGATCAAGAAACAGATCAAGAAACTATCCAATTAACCAACGCATGACCTCTCTCTCTCTCTTATGTACGCAGGCACACAGGCATGCAAGGCACCCAGAGAGAGAGAGAGAGAGAGAGAGAGAGAGAGAGAGAGAGAGAGAGAGAGAGACATGCGTGTGCGTGCACACGCACACAAACGCATGCAAGCACACACGCACACTCACAGACGCACACAACAAGTGATTAGCAATATGGATCCTGAATACTCTTGATTCCAGAGACGGATGGTGCTTGCCCGTGTGTTTTGATAGCAGATATCTCATCCTCTGTGTGTGTGTGTGTGTGTGTGTGTGTGTGTTGTGTGTGTGTGTGTGTGTGTGTGTGTTGTGTGTGTGTGCGTGTGTGTGAGTGAGTGAGTGAGTGTGTGTGTCAGTGTGTGTGTGTGTGTGTGAAAGAGAGAGAGAGAGAGAGTAGGTGTGTGTGTGAGTGTGTGTGTGAGTGGTGTGTGTGTGTGTGTGTGTGTGTGTGTGTGTGTGTGTGTGTGTGAGTTGTGTGTGTGTGTGTGTGTGTGTGTGTGTGTGTGTGTGTGTGTGTGTGTGAACTTGTAATCCCTGTGTGTGTGTGTGTGTGTGCTTGTGCGTGCGCGTGCGTGCGTGCGTGCGTGCGTGCGTGCGTGTGAACTTGTACTCGTGTGTGTGTGTGTGTGTGTGTGCACACGCGCGCGCGCGCGCGCGTGTGTATTTGTTCGCGTGTCTGTGTCTCTCCTCATCCCCTAAGAGGTTTTTCCCTCCACGATGATAATAACGACTTTCTTTAGTGGTTCCATTTTCAGATCCTGTCTGACGTTATCTGACCTGATTGCTCTCAGTGCGTCCCCCCCCACCCTCCCACCCATTCCCTGCAACCCTGCCCCTATTCTTCTCTACACCATCCGTGTCTGATGATCTATGCCTCCCCCCCCCCCCCCCCCCACCTCCCCCCACCCCACCCCCACCCCCAACCACCCATCCCCCAACCCCCCCCCCTCACCCGACCCCCCCCACACCTCCTCGCACCCCCTCTCTCACTTTATCCTCTCCTTAGCCGGGTGTTCGTCACGAAGCGACTTTTTCAGCGTCCTGGTCTCAGGCTGTCTGGAATTCGGAGGATTAATTTCTCACTTCCTTGGTACGCCTCCCTCCCCACCCCCTTCCCCCCCCCCCCCCCCCCCCCCCCCCCCCCCCCCCCCCCACCCCCCCCCCCCCCCCCCGCCGCCTTTCCTCCCGCACGTCATCCACATCACGCACTCGCTCGCACGAAATCGCCACTGCACGCACGTACAAGCAACTAACTTCTGTTTTCACAAGATAGTAGTACTAGTACGTTTCAAAGTTAGTCGCTTGACACACGTACGCACGCATGCCGCGCGATCGCGCGCACACACACACACACACACACACACACACACACACACACACACACACACACATCACACACTCACACACATATACATATATATATATACACACACATGCGCACACGCACATGCATGCTTGCACCATGGACTGCATTAGGGGATTAATTAGGGGATCTCTCTCTCTCTCTCTCTCGCTCTCTCTCTCTCTCTCTCTCTCTCTCTCTCTCTCACACACACACACACACACACACAGACTCTCTCACTCTCTCTCTCACTCTCACTTACAAAACACACACACACACACACACACACCACACACTCACACACACACTCTCTCGCACGCACGCACGCACTCACCACACACCACACACACACACACACACACACACACACACACACACACACACACACACACACACACACACACACACACACATACACAGATGCACAGAGATGTATTCAATCATTCATGGGTTATTTTTACATTACGACTTCTTCAATGTTGGCTGCCACAGGGATCATCGCAGTCTGGTAGATCGCAGAGCAGCCGCGCAGCAAATGCTGACCTCTGACCCCGGATGTGACGTTGTGGTGGACAATACGGCGGACGAGGCCAACTTCCTGTATGGCGCCTTGTACGAGCGTCTGTACATCGTCCTTGACGGCGTCATCGTTTTCGCCGGTGAGCCCGGGACCAGCCGGGTTTGAAGTGGACAAGGTGGAGAGATGGCTGAAGAATTATAAGAATTAGTAATAATGACAGATGCGTGTTTCCAGTTGCGTGGTGTTTTTGCTCTGGTGAAGGAGGACTATTTCACGTCAGTTTTTGTGTGTGGTGTGTGTGTGTTTCACGTGTGTGTGTGTGTGTGTGTGTGTGTGTATGTGTGTGTGTGGTGTGTGTGTGTGTGTGTGTGTGTGTGTGTGTGTGTGTGTTTTTCTCTCCCTGTCACCTTTTCTTGTCCTTAAGAGCCAACAGCTGATAAGAATATTCATCTCCTCTCTCCATTCGTCCTTTCTGTTGCCTTTTCCGCATGTTTTTTTATTTTTTTTTTTTTTTTAGTCTTTTTTTTTCGCCCTGGTGTTTTCATCGTGCCTTGCATCTGAAGTCTCTCCCACAGTCTTTTCCGTAGTTTACTCAGCATCATGTCTGAAGATGTTTTTTCTTTTTTTTTTTTTTTTTACAGGTTTTTTTCTGTTTTTGTTCTGAAGTTGTTTTTTTTTGTTATGTTTTCTGTAGCCTCTATCCTCCATAGTCTCTTTTGCGCAACCACGTTCTTTCCCCCTCCGGTTTTCTGTTTTTTTTGTTGTTGTTGTTTTGTTGTTGTTGTTGTTGTTGTGCTGCCTGTCCTTTTGTCGTTCTGTTTCACCATCTTTTCTGCACCCCCACCCCCACCCCCACTCCCCTCTCACCCCTCTCCATCGTTTCCAAGGCCTTATTGGCCATCTTTTCCATACTTTTTCCACCGATTTCTGTTTTTCATCCGCTTTTTTTTTTCCCCTGAGGGTGGTGGTTAGTTTATAGGTCTATGCTCGGTTTGTTTGTAGTTTTTTTTTTCCCACCACGTCTTTTTTATGTCTTCTCCTGTCATTTTTATTTTTTTATTGCATTTTTTTTTGTCTTTTACATATTTTCAGCTTTTGATAGTGTTCGTCGCCATAAGCTTGGTGTTTTCGCCAAGTCTTTTTCCAGCATATCTTCAACGTGTTGTGTGTGTGTGTGTGTGTGTGTGTGTGTGTGTGTGTGTGTGTGAGAGAGAGAGAGAGAGAGAGAGAGAGAGTGTGGTGCGTGTGTGTGTGTGTGTGTGTGTGTGTGTGTGTGTGGTGTGTGTGTGTGCTCATTTGCGATCTTCGCCAGCATTGAAACACTTATTCCAACAGCCATGAGTGAATACCCAACGGGGAGGGGGGGGGGGGGGGGGGGGGGGGGGGGCCTTTTTTTTTTTTTTTTTTTTTTTCTTTTTTCTTTTTTCTTTCTTTCTTTTTCATTTCTTTTCTCTTACCCCCAGCGACTTTTCCTGATTTTTTTCTCCTGTCTTATCTCCACCTCTCGTTCAGACCGTTGTCGTCGTCATCTCTCAGGCATTAACTCTGTGTGTGTGTGTGTGTGTGTGTGAGAGAGAGAGAGAGAGAGAGAGTGGTGTGTGTGTGTGTGTGTGTGTGTGTGTGTGTGTGTGTGTGTGGTGTGTGTGTGTGTGCGTGTGTGTGTGTGCTCATTTGCGATCTTCGCCAGCATTGAAACACTCATTCCAAAAGCCATGAGTGAATACCCGGACGGGAAAAGGGGGGGAGGATGCCCTCTTTTTTGCTTTTCTCCTTTCTTTCTTTTCTTTTCTTTTCTTACCTCCAGCGACTTTTCCTGATTTTTTTTTCTCCTGTCTTATCTCCACCTCTCGTTCAGACCGTTGTCGTCGTCATCTCTCAGGCATTAACTGTGGTCTCCAACGTCAACCCTGATATGGCCTCGGCGGTCGTCTGGGTCATAAAACGGCATGACTTGGTCCTCATGTACCCTCAAACCCTCTCCATCCTCAACCACCCCCCACCACCCCCCACCCCCCCCACCCACCCCCATCCTTTCACTCCTCCATGCTGCACGTGCAGTCGTGTTCACAGTAGTTGACTCTGTGTCTTTCTCCATGTCTGTTGATGTCTCTGTCTCTGTGTCTGTTGATGTCTCTGTCTTTGTGTCTGTGGATGTCTCTGTCTCTGTGTCTTTTGAAGTCTCTGTCTCTGTGTCTGTTGATGTCTCTGCCTCTGTTGATGTCTCTGCCTCTGTTGATATCTCTGTCTCTGTGTCATTGATGTCTCTGTCTCTGTGTCTTTTGATGTCTCTGTCTCTGTGTCTTTTGATGTCTCTGTCTCTGTGGCTGTTGATGTCTCTGTCTCTGTGGCTGTTGATGTCTCTGTCTCTCTGTCTTTGATGTCTCTGTCTCTGTCTCTGCTGATGTCTCTGTCTCTGTGTCTGCTGATGTCTCTGTGTCTGTTGATGTCTCTGTCTCTCTGTCTGTTTATGTCTCTGTCTCTGTCTCTGCTGATGTCTTCTGTCTCTGTGTATGCTGATGTCTCTGTCTCTGTGTCTGTTGATGTCTCTGTGTCAGTTGACCACTCTTCTCTCTGTGTCTGTTGATGTCACTGTCTCTGTCTCTGTTGATGTCTCTGTCTATGTTGATGTCTCTGTCTCTGTTGATATCTCTGTCTCTCGTATCTGTTGATGTATCTCTCTCTGTGTCTGTTTCTGTCTCTATCTCTGTGTCTGTTGATGGCTCGGTGTCTGTGTCTGTTTCTGTCTCTGTCTCTGTGTCTGTTGATGGCTCGGTCTCTGTGTCTGTTTCTGTCTCTGCCTATGTGTCTGTTTCTTTCTCTGTCCCTGTCTCTGTTGACGTCTCTGTCTCTGTTGATGTCGCTGCTTCTGTGGCGGGCAGCGGGGTGTGTGCGATCTTTCCGCGGCTTTCCCAGGCGTCGGCAGACCAAGGGACGGTGGCAGATCCCCCGTAACAGGGTGTGAGGACCTCCATGGAGGGGTTGACCCCGTAACTGGGGTGTGTGAGGACCTCCATGGAGGGTTGACCCCGTACTGGGGTGTGAGGGACCTCCATGGAGGGTTGACCCCGTAACGGGGTGTGAGGACCTCCATGGAGGTGACCCCATACGGGGTGTGAGGATGACCTCCATGGAGGCTTGACCCCGTAACAGGGTGTGAGGACCTCCATGGAGGCTGACCCCATAATGGGGTGTGATGACCTCCATGGAGGCTGACCCCATAACGGGGTGTGATGACCTCCATGGAGACTGACCCGATAACGGGGTGTGAGGATGTCACGCTCTTCCTTCTCTCTTTCTTTACAAGTTCCCACGTACTCCACGAGAGCTGGCCCTTGCAACCCAAGCATCTCCGCTTCAGCCTTAAATCTGAGGAAATCCTCGGACACCACAGATTCAACATTTTGGCCACGCCTTGCTGCATTTCTATCTTTCGGCATTGTAAACAGTTTGCCTGTGTACAGTACAGCTACTGTAATAGTAAAATAATACAATAAAGATAAGATATAGTATAGCCAAAATTAGATTTATTTGACACTAGTGCCTCCTCCACAGGTACTTGTGGAAAAATCTCAATAGCACAATACTCTACGTAATAACAGCTAACAAGCTAGCTTCCTGTGTACTGCTACACACGATGGTGTTCTTCCCAATGAACACGATCACTACCTGTTGCAATAGCTTAATCCTCTGTGTACTGCTACACCTGACACTGTTCGCGCTGACGAACACAACTACTATCCTCCACGATAGTTCAATTCTGTTTCACCACTTGTGAAACCACTGGATCTCCACAGATCCCTTCCACATCAAATACGTCTCAACTCCTATGAGATTTCTGGATCACACAGATCCTTCATGCTATCTACAGTCTCCCTCACATGAGACTTGCAACCACCTTAGTCAACACCTTGGACTAATAATTGCAATAGCACGCCAACGGTTTTATGATACACAAGGGTATCTAGGTGAAACAATGAGCATACCACTCAATTTCCACTGTATAATAAGCAGGGTGACAAGTTACTCAAGGCTTACTACTGACAGCTCAGTACAAGTAAGGCTTACACTAAGAGAATAAATAACCAGATCTATACTCTAGATCTAACAACACCTTATTGGATAGCTGTTTGCGTTGCATATATTTATGGACATTACGAAAATTGACCTATACTCACAAGACAGGGTTTGATTGGTGGAATTGAACAGCAGCCTGATCAAATATTAGGCCCAAACCAACCACCCACAGAAAGAAGGTAGCGAATGCACATATAGTGGTGTGTGAATGCTGGTAGATCCCGGACGAGCCCCCAAAAGATGTCACATACCTCTAAAGGAGAGGAGTTGTCTAGGGTAACATATATGTGACTTCTTAAATGTTAAATTGAACTCTTGACTCCAGCGCTTTCACCCACCAGCTATATATCCCATCCACCACCAAAAGGCAGACGAAACTTTACAATTCAACAAACGTTTATTAACAACACGTGATGGTATACAAACTAACGGGGTCACAGGACAAGACAAACATAAATCTACTTATCGAAAAGGCGGAGATCTCCAAATGATTACAGCTCAGTCTCCGCGGAAAACAGCTGTCCACACCCTCGACAACAGTTCCCTAGATTGATGGCGACCGATGAGATATCCAGTCTCCACTTGCATCAGCTACACTACATACAAATATGCCCTCCTGGTTGTTGTGGGGTGGTACTAATATAATAAAAATACAAAGTGCCAGACCAGAAAACAAACCAGGGGCACAGAATGTAAGCTAAAATGTGGATTGGAATGCAACTCGCAGCCTCCATACAGAAAATAGTTAAACCGTTGTTTTTTGTTTCTTCAAATTCATACACCCTTGACTGATACGGCGCTGAAACAATTTGTTTGTATATATATAAGAATCATAATAATTTGAATGGACAGATCATGGCCACGTAAAACATACCATATGAGTTCTCATGCATTTTAAAAATGAAATGATATGTTTCAATACTCCGGCGCTACTATTTCGGCACATCGCAGTGCGTCAAAATAGATTATAAATTTCGTCGGAGTACAAATGACGTCTTTTGTTTGTGGACACTCTCTCTCTCTCTCTCTCTCTCTCTCTCTCTCTCTCTCTCTCTCTCCATATTAATCTATCCTGCCTTGACTTTATTCATTCTATTTGGGGGAGGTGGGGAAGGGAAGCGTGTGGGTGGGGGGCGGGGGAGGCGGGAGGGCTTCGTTTTGTTCTGTCCTACTGTGATCACGTGTGGGTTGGTTAGACTGAAAACAATATGACTTAATTGTCACCGTGCGTGTGTGTGTGTGTGTGTGTGTGTGTGAGAGAGAGAGAGAGAGAGAGAGAGAGAGAGAGAGAGAGAGAGATTGAGAGATTTTTTTTACAAGATTCTGCGATGTTTGTTCATTTTTTTTCATTTCTACGTATTTGTCTCCTTTTTTTTCTCTCCCCCACTCTGTTCCTTTTTTCTTTCCTTGTTTGTTCTTCTCTGTAGCCTGAGAGAGAGAGAGAGAGAGAGAGAGAGAGAGAGAGAGAGAGAGAGAGAGAGAGAGAGAGAGAGAGAAGGTTCTTGAATCAATGGGGGGGAGACAGCATGGACTACTGGATTCATTGCACACGCGCACGCATGCACACACACTCACACACATACACGTAAGCAAGCAAGCAAGCGCGCCCACAACAGCATTTACACGCACGCACGCACGCACGCACGCACACGCACACACACACACACACACACACACACACACACACACACACGCACACACACACACACACAGGCGTTTGCATGTGATTAATGTATACAACACATCGCGATTCATCATCGTTTGAAACATCCTACACCGTGGTCACAATAGCTATCTGTTTTCATTGGTGTTAACTGTTTGAAGGCGGAGCTTCAGTGAGAAGAACAGAAACTTAGAACAATCAAGAATGCTTTCCTTGGATAATTTTAAACATGCTAAACTGTTACTCCCAGCACAATCGCTATTCACATGTTTTGCATATACTTTTGTCTATAACCTTTGTATAGCGGGCATTCAAAAACAAAGTGAATTTCTGTTTCAAGTATGTCATTACAAAAGGGACAGTTCCAGTTCTCCGTATTTTTCGAATAACGGTATTTGTGAACATTAATCTGTGATACTCCCAGCCTAAACTGGGCAAGTACATTACAATATGTGTTCATCCACAGGGCATCCACATACTTCTCTTTTCCAAAATATGTTTATATT
>JADBJO010014940.1:0-7500 GCA_016801955.1 Conus betulinus
AAATTTTGCGATTTATCACACAACTACTGCGCTGTGGGCTTGTCATGTGCAAACCATTACACCATCCCAATCTCTTAGTATGAGGTCAGTATTATTACCAGTATATAGACGCATACTAACTGAACTACAAGAACCCTCCCCCACGATAAATTGTTTAATCCATCTAACCACCCGTCACAAGAATGCATCTGAAAAAATCTGCAATTAATTTTACATTAAACTTTCAAAACTGATTTAAGACAAAAGTCGACCGTAATCACGGTTTGGTACACTGTATTTGTGGGGCGAACGTAGAGAATACATTTTTTGACTACTGGCCTTAACACACCTCTTTTAAGCCAAACTTCCCAGTTAGATTGTGGTCAGTAGAACAAAAACACGCTACTGCGTGGACAACATTTATCTTAGATGAAAGTAAAGGCCTAACAATGCCAGAGTGCAAAGACTTAATGACTCCATACAAACATACGTTTGGTGTCTATTAAGAGCGCAAGCACAAACAAAGTCTAAGCATTGTGGATCAGTCTACAGGCTTCAGATCAAGAAAACAATATTTAGCTAATTTAGAAGATGTTAGAAGATGCTGTTAACTCCACTGTTGATTTGCCTTCCATCATAACAAGATACCAAGATGTTCTTGCACGCATACTAGGTCAAAGGTTGACTTTGTTGTAGGCCATGGATACATATGCTACCCTCTGACCTTAAACTACAAATTGGCATGATACAGAATTATAAAATGAAATCCGCATAGCTGGAGATGACCAAAACTTGGGAAATAATAAAGGCTTAAACACAAGGCCTGCACCAGCCATTTGAAAAAAAAATTAAGCTCTGAACAACCAAGAAAGCAACCCCACCACCGCCAGTTATTAAAAGCAACCCACCGCCAGAAAGCAGCCCACCAGCACCTGTTTATTATACCCCACTCTGACAAACACACTACTGAAACGACAGCTTTTGTTGCGTTTTTAACTTTTACTGGGTTGGCTATACTTTATTTCAATAAAATTAAACCAGCAGCCAGCGCCCCCAATGTACACAGATGGTCGGTCCATATAACCAGCCACTTGACCTATAGTAGACAAAACCCAGCTAACAGCACTACCCAATAAACCAGCAGAGCATCAAGTGCTTTGGCCGCTAACTTTTTAATATAATTTGAGAGTGGTGTAATTGTTTTTTAATCCAACTTTTACCAGGCTGTGGAGGAGGCACTACTGGCCCTGTTGGTGCACTGCCAGTTAATGCATAAACGAGTATAGAGATAGCAAAACCAATGGCTATTAGTATACTTAACAAGTGTAGAGATAGCAAAACCAATGGCTGTTATTATACTAACTATTGTAATCCCCTTGTTCAGAGAACAGAGTCCTTATTCTTTCTACTAATGTAGTGTTTTCATAAAGCATTCTGTTTATAGTTTCTCTGATTCTGTTTTGTTTGTGATGCCAGCTGTGCTCAATTAGTAGACAACAGTTCTAATGTGACTAATCTTTCTAGCATTAAATCTTTTTTTTTTTTTTTTTTTTTTTTTTTCTGTATTCCAGCTTTAGCTTCTTGCCCTAAATTGTCATTATCTGCATTAGCTGATTTATTTTTTTTCTTCTTCTGTTTCTCTGTTCAGTTCACCAAGTTTTGCCACATTGTTTGCTAGTTCACCCCTTATAGTCCGTAGAGCGGCATTAAGACCCCGATTTCACGCATAGGCAATGGAGAATCATCAATCAATTTTAATGGTGTCTCCTCACTAAAACTCTTTTCAATTTCTGCTATTAGTTCAGGTGTTTGTTGTCTTAAATCTTGAAGAGAGCTGTTTTGCATTTCAGATTCTGTTGGCAACTCTTGCACCAGGTTTTGTGAAAGTCTAACAGCCTCAGGCTCTAGATATGAAATGTTCAGTTGTCTTTGGGTCAGTAATAGGGAGCCTAAGTCTAATTGTGCTTTTTTTTTAAATCGGCAAAACTGTCATTTTTTTGTTGACTTCATCGCCCCACGCAACAATCTATAACAGCACCATGATGCACGTGCCACAGCAGGCAGTGTCTTTTATTGATTGCAGAGCAACGATTGCGTTGGCAAGTGTTTATAGGTTTTTTGAGCCACTGACGTCACGCGCAATGATTTATGGGGAGCTGGAAGTAAGACAGCAAGTGATAAACACAGTGAAACACTGTTGTGTTATCGGCTGTCATAGCTCTACTCACACATACTAGGGTGCAAAACGAGAACATGGATTGTAGTTTTTTTTTAATTCCAAGGGTGAAATGCCATTGCGGAAAATTAATGGATTGACTGACAACACGGAGAAGAAGAGCGTGAATTGCCGCGATCAGCGTACAAACATCACGTTTGAGCACAGTGACGAAGGCGCTCGAGTCTGTTCCAAACATTTTCATGCATGTAGTTAGACACCCCTCGATGCTGTAATGCAACATGCATTAAGATTTTAAGTGGATGGAAGGGGCACAGAGTTTTAAAAATGCTCAGAATGAATGTGTGTGTGTTGTGTGTATGGGTTGTGTGTGTGTGTGTGTGTGTGTGTCAAGTCCAACTTCCTTACTATGGGAGACTCTCATTCACTGATTCAGCTTGTCAGTATGGTTCTTCCTTTAGCCAACATTGTCATTAGTGTGACAAACATTGGGAGATCAAATCTGAATGACTGACATGAGAATCCTCATAATTATACTGTCATGAAAGTGGTACAGGAAAGTAAAGAGGCAGGAACACTTTTGAACTGATCATTTCACATATTAAAAAAAGTACTTCCTGAAAGTAAATCTTTGAAAAGAGTGGGATAGAACCGACTCCAAAATTTCCAGATTTAATAAGTAATAATTAGTCAGCTGATCTGTAATCTTGTGCAGTTTAAATAACACGCACACACACACACACACACCACACACACACACACTGCTTGGAACACAAACTGATACACAACTATGCAAAACAACTCGGAAAATGTACAGAAGCAGCTTTCATTCAAAATATTTTTCTCTGCTTTTTCTCTCTCCATTTTGGATTAAAATATATGAAAAATCAAAGGAATCACTAGCATGCACACATTTTTATACAAAAAGCTAGCATTGAAAGTACACTTTTAGAATCATAATTTGAATAAAACTATGTATCCAAGTATTTTCCTAAACAATCTGAAACATCAAATTCACACACACTTGACAGCTTGACTAAAAAACAGGTTTGAAAAGAGTGGGTTAGTTTACCACCAAGAAATAGACAAACAAAGAACAGGACAAGACACAATGCATTTCAAACCTCTTGGGTCTTCTTAAGGTAAAAAAAACAAGTTTGCTCTAATTAGTGTAAGTGATATTTTTGGCCATCTGGCCATAGCACAACTTCTCAAGATGATTTTTTTTTTATCGAGTTATATCTTTCACATTTTTCTGTTTGTTCCCTTTGAGGGTACAAAGATGAAGCAGAAGACTGGTAAATAGAAATACTTTTCGAAGATGATTTTTTTTTCTCCAAGAAGACTGGTAAAATAGAAATATTATGTTAAGATGATCTTTTTCTCAATGTATATCGTCAGCTTGTATCTGTTGCCTTTGAGGGCACAAAGATGAAACAAAGACTGGTAAAAATAGAAATATTTCTAAATGACCTTTGTCTCCATGTATATCTTCAGTTTGTATAGAATGAAAGTAATTTTTAACAGAAATTACTTTACTTTTTAGTGTGTGTGTTTTTTTTAATGTAATAGTCTCTTCCCATGATATGAGGTAGATGGTATATGGTATTGAAACAGGAATTACATTTAATACAATTCTAGTGAGTAAGTAACAGATAGGTTTTGGGTATGGTTATGGTAAATACAGAGTCTGTGAGCTTTATTACCAGTTGTTTGAGTTGTAGGTCTGTACTGCAGTCTGCAGATCATGTTAGTAAGGCTGATAAATAGCAAAGATGAATAGTATCATCTGTTTTATTCTTGTATTACAGTATGGGTTTGATATTTTATATCATTGGTGACAAATTATGCGTATGTGTTTGTGTGTGTATGCACGTGTGTGCATGCATGCATCTGTGTGTGTGTGGTGTGTGTGTATGTGTGTGTGTGTGTGTGTGCGCGCATGCATGTGTGATTTCAGCGGGAAATCAGATTAAGGAACCTGGGAAAGAAGGTGAGCAGCAGTTATTTTCTTCTTTTGTGTGTACTCCTTGTGACTTCTTCCTTTTTGGTGACAACCTTCAGTTATTACAGCTATTTGTCATTGTTTTGTATCATCTGTTTTTTTTATACTGTGAGTTGAGAGGACTAGATATTACTTGAGTCTAATCTTTAACCTTTTTGAATGTTGTAAAGAAATCATGATTTTTTTGTCTGTTGATACTCTTATTCAGACTGCTGTGCATGGCACATTGTAATGCAAGAGTGTATGCGTTCTTAGTGATGTGATGAGAATGTTTTCATGGAAACCATGTTAAAGTGTGACTGGGAAAGGGGGAACTAAGAAATGGAGAAATCTTCAGGGCGGTTGTGTGTATGCAGCTGAAGTAAGTTATTGACATCCTTCATACAAAAGGTGAATCCCAGTGATTGCTTTTCATAGGGCAGTGATGAGGATTTAAAGACTGGGTGATTAGATTGGTTCATGCAGTTCTCTGACACCTGGGGGGAAACGGGCTGAGAGTTGGCATTTAATTTCTGTATTTTGCTCCTTTTCATGTGTCAGTCAGATGACTAATTCAGAAACATTATTTGTGTGTGTGTGCGTGTGCGTGTACGTACATGCATGCTTGGTTATTAGTTTGGAGCAGCAGATGCGGTTGTTTGAGCAGGAACCGAAGTCATTGAAGAACTTCCTCTGCCTGAGGTCCCCCAGGAAAAGCCTTTACCAGGTATCGAGATTGTGTATTGAGATGATGCTCCTTTGAAGGAGGGTTTAAAAACAAAGAACACACACACACACACACACACACACACACACACAATAACCTTACAACTTTCAGCTGTGTCAAACATTTAGGATTTATGTGCTGCAGGTCTTTTTCTTTTTTTTTTTTTTTTCTTTCCTGGTCAGTTTGTTTCTTATACCATTCTTCTGTCTGTAAGTTATTTCCTCTCTGGTCACCTTCGGTCTGTACTTTATTTTCCAAAAGGGGATGAAGAAGGAAAAGGGAAGTAGAAGTTCAGTTCTTAGAATGTGAAAAGATCTGAGATTATATGACTGACTATGCTTAAAAATGCCAGGCAACCAGTTAGCTCAGAATTGTTTTTTTTTCTGTTTTTTTTTTTTGTGTGCATGAAACAACACTTTTCCCCCCATCAAACATACAGATTTGCTGTTTGCTGTTATGGTAGACTTGTTTATTTACTCTCTTTTGAATGGGGAGACATAAAAGAGGATGAAACTCTGTAGTGTTTGCTTTTTTTTTTTTTTCCAGTTAACAGTTGTACTATTTAGTATTTTCATTTCCTTGTTTTGTCTCGAGCATGCACATGCTTTCTCGTTGTCTTAGTTTCTTTCTCTCTCCCTCTCTCTCTCTCTTTGTCTTTCTCTCTCATACACACAGACACATGCAGACACAGACACCGCGCGCATACACACACTGTTACAGCCTTCTAAAAGAGAAGGTGGAACTTTAAAAACAGCTAATTACATTTTGTGGTAGAGGACTATTTCTTTGGATATGGAATATGATCGGGCTGCTGGCTGCTTGATGTAATGACATCAAACTTACATTTAAGAAAAGCAATCGCAGTGACGAAAAATTTGTGACACACACAAGATGCACGCACACACGCACGCAAGCCCGCATGCACGCACATACAGAGTGTAATTTATTCACTTGCAGCTAAAGGGAGAAGAGCCATAAATTTTAAGTGCCTGTGAAGATGTTCAAAAACACTTGAATGTTGTGCAGTTTTATGATGTAATACATTATATCACCCAACAATGGGGTGCAGTTCAGCGAAAACCTTGCACTGCAGCACGACATAACCTGCGGCATACACACAACAAAACTCTGGGAAAAGAACACATCATCACATAGAATGGCACAGAGCACAGTGCAGCTTGTTCCACTGTTGATTACAATTGTCTTGATCCACAGAGCTGACGGAGAGCATGTGCAAAGAGATCCGGTCAGCGTTGGCTGACGGACCCCCCAGCCAGGTGTTAGCTGAAGGATTCCGCCTACAGCTGACCCGTGCTGACATCGCCACACCCTACGCGGCCTCAACTGGCTCAATGATGAGGCAGGATTAGCTTTTCATTGTTATAAGTAGTTGTTGGAGATTTTCTTTTTTTCTTTCTTTTTTTTTTTTCGCCTCGCCTTGTAATTTAGAGTCATTTCCATGACATGACTTCGACGCCTCACATGCTGGCTTCCCCCATATACACAGCCACATTCAGGTACTATGTGAGCCCCCCTAACTGATGACAGTCATTGCAGAACCTCTGTGAGTGTAGCCTCCACTCTGAAGGGCCCACCCCCTACCCATCTTCTAGATGATGCCAACAACTACGGCACAAACCCATCGGAGACATGGAGGAGAAGTCAGAACTGCCATCACCACAAGCGCAGGGCGTGCGCAAGAAATGTTGGGACCCGTAGTATGATGTTCAGTGATGATGAGTCACTTGAAGATGATGCTGTGGAGTGCCAGTCTGCTGTGAGACTTCACGAGAGGGTTGCACTTTCACCTTTCCTTCTGTAAATGTGTCTCGGCATCAATCAGGCCTAAGAAAAACAGACACCTGCAGTGTTCGTCGAGAGATTTGAGTGGTATGCTCAGAGACATTTCCGTGAGATGGCCTGAGCAGGTTTGACATGAGGATGGTGGAGAGGAGGGGAGGGGAAAGGGGTGGATTGATGGGAATGATCATGCATACTTGATGTACTGGTTTTCTCTTGTTAGCTTTTAGTCTGCAGTTTAGTTAACTTCAATGCAAGCTGCATCCTGAGGCCTATGTTCAACATGCAGTGTTGTGAGAGAGCTGCCCACCAGCCATGTTAAGCTGCTAGTGAAACAGTCTTTAGTCTCGTGAAAAGGGCTTACATACTCTGAAGATAGAATCTAGCTGCCTATGTGACTAGGCAGTGCAAAACGGCCATTTAAGCACAATCCTCTCACTCTGTAAAAAGCCCTCGACTGTCTGATAGTTTTGCCTACTGATCTTATGAAGAGTATATCTGGGAGGTTTTTGTTTGTTTGTTTTGCTTGTTTCTATGACCTCCGGTGTTTTTTTTGTTGTTGTTTTGTTGCATTACCAGTTCACTTTTAAGTTTGGTCCATTTTGCATGATGGGGAGAGGTTTTTTTTTCACCAGATTATGTCTTAGTCATGTAAGGTTGTACAATCTGGGATGTGCATGTCATGATCATCGTATACTTAAGTCTGAATGCTGCTGAGGACCATGGGTTCATGTAACAGTTCTGGACAATCCTGTTTGCATGGGTTAATATACTTTTTAACTACCATGGTTTTTGTATGTAGCATTTATGTAAATGAACTTTTTTCAGGGCGGT
>JADBJO010014940.1:10000-45651 GCA_016801955.1 Conus betulinus
GCTGTTTTGAGAGACTTGGCTTCTCTGGGATGAAGTCTTGTGCCTTTGTTCCATGGATGGAGTAAAGGCGGTGTACAGGTTTCCTATTGTTTTTAACGTTGTCTGTGCTTTGACCTTTGGTGCAGGTGATCAACTTCTACATGAACATGCTGATGGAGCGTGGAGAGCAGGAAGGATTCAGCAAGGCCTACGCCTTCAACACCTTCTTCTACCCCAAGTTGTTGGCAGGCGGCCATGATGCTGTGAAGAGAGATGGACCCGCAGGGTGGACGTGGTTTGCCCACCACTACCTCATTATACCGGTCCACTTGGGCGTTCACTGGTGTCTCTGTGTAAGAACCTTTGTTTGATGCTCTCATCATACAGAGAAAAATGAAAAGAAAATTGAGAAGTCCATGTGTACTCACACACTTTCGTATTCTTCGTTGAATGGGGTAATGAACTGTGGAAGGTCATTTTCATGCTTTCCCAGGGGAACCTGATGCAGGAAATGGTTGTGAAAATTGGATGCTGCATAGCAGATTTTTTGTTTGAAACCCTACTTGAAACTTGTTTCTTTTTTTATTTGCCTTTTTTTCTTCTTTTTTTTTTTCCCAGTGTTTAATAAGACCTGTGATTGGTGATTGCTGATGCAGTACTTTTGGAGAAGTGGAAATGCCATATTTTGTTTAAAAAGAAGGAAAAGGAAAAAAAAGAACTCTTCTGCTTTATGTTGATATCGACAGTGACCAAAGAGAGTGTGAATGGAGAGCAGTTCATGCGCAGTGCATTCCCTTGGCTGGTTTTTGTTGGCTTTGTTTTGTTTTGTTCTGCTTTGACCAGTCGGGCTACACTATATTTTGTCCTCTGTGGGGAACATGAGCACCAAAGCCCCTGAGCCTCAGCAGCCGTGTGCTTTTTTCCTTGTCAGTTCTCTTTACATCTGGGAAATTTGCTTTTCCCATGTCATGATTGATTGGTTTACATTGTCGTATGCAGTAGCTAGTTAGGCAGAGGCTTTACTGGTTGGAGAGCAGTGTTGATGGTGGGAGCCAGGCAGAGGACGAATGGTTAAACACCATTACACAGTTCTTTGATACACACTATTTGTGTCATGATTGATGATCCTGATTGGTGAGAAAGGAATTGGTTGAACAATATCACCAAATGACTATCAGAAAATGTTATCGTTTAATGAAAACATGATAGCTGGTACACACTTTTTGTGTTGACAGATTAGTGGAAAGAACTATATCTTGCCCAGCATTTGCTTTTAAATTGTTTTTTTTTCACCTTCCAGCTGATAAGACTCGAATATTTTGCTTTTAAAACGTTTTGTGATGCAGAGTGTGCAATGCTTGCAGATGGTGTTTGTGAAAGACAAGGTGATCCGCTATTACGACTCGATGGGGGGGAACAACAACCAGTGCCTTAACGCTGTCCGGTAAGTTATTGTTTCATCTGTGTCCCCGTTAAGTCTTGTTGCTAAGCCAGTCGCTTGGTTTAGAGGAATTTTGTCTGTACCATATGATTTCATGAGGTGGTTTATAAACTTCAGCTGATGAATTATTTTCTTCCTTCGATTTTTTATGTACACTTGTTTGCTTTTTCTTTTTTTTTTAATTTCAAGCATTTGTGGTGAGAAGCACATTAGCTGTCTTTGTATTGGTAGAGAAAGTTTGCATGGCCCTATTGCCATGAGCATTTTGATTTTGTAAACATGGATAGAAATAGTACCAAAATCATCTAAACCTGATTTGTACCAAGTGTGTTTCAAGAAGATGCTGCTCTGCAAAGTGAACACTTTGTTCTTAACCCTCTT
Source organism: Conus betulinus (assembly GCA_016801955.1). Classification (NCBI taxonomy): domain Eukaryota; kingdom Metazoa; phylum Mollusca; class Gastropoda; order Neogastropoda; family Conidae; genus Conus; species Conus betulinus. The sequence continues at coordinate 11,802 of JADBJO010014940.1, forward strand.
CCCAATTTAAAAAAATAATTTAAAAGAAAGGAAAGGAAATAATGAAATAAAAATAAATTTTAAAAATTCTTACGAATATATATGTTGCTATATCGTAAGTTTGAAGAATGTCACATGAGCCATTTACTCGGGTGGGGGGGGGGGGGGGGGGTGGGGGGGGGTGGGAAATCTTCTTCAGAACTTTCTTCCGAATCGTTGTTCATCATACCTGGAACCTCATCCCAGTCGAAATCTAGGTCACTCAAAGCTTCATTACCCAGCACTTTCACTAAGTCTTATGCCGTAAATCCTACAAATCACAGTATCTCCATCACTAAATGTCATTATAGAATGGCAGAAATCAAGGTAGCCATGGTGAAAAACAGCATTTCGACCTTAAAACTTAAAAAAATTCGTAACTTGAGAACCACGGCACGCATCAACTCGCGTTTTTTTTTGCAAACGGAAGTAAATGGCTACAGGAAGAAGGAAGTCACGTTCTCGCGAGACTTGCTTTTCTACGAGAAACATGGCAGCGCCCATTGTTGCCATGTGTTTTTACCGGGCGCTGGCAGGGGCTTAGCCTTTTGGTTGGGCGCTAGCGGGCGTGCGCTTGTCAAGAGAGTTAATTAGAAAGACCCTAGGACTAGGTCTTTGCTCAAGAGAAGTAAGAGACAACTGAACACCAAGTAGGATCAGATTGCCAGTTCTGGTTGAATTTTTTGGATACAGAGGTACTAAGATGCACCACCAAGTGTGCCTTCCTCCTAAAAACCTTATGAGGTCTGCATACTGGAAAGGTATTAACTGTTCCATAAATTGCTTAGCAAATCCTGACTAGGTCTTTGTTCTAGAGAGAGAATGCATTGTCCAGGTTAGTGCAGGTCAAACAATCCATGTAAGGTCTTTGTTTTTGAGAGGTTTCAGTTTATCCTTTGTGCTGCTTTCTTATGACTGTGCATTAAGTCCCTATGAGATCCTCGATAGGCTCTTGACTTTCATGGTCGGACCCTGAAACTTAGGATTCTGTTCATTCATGACTGCAGGCAGTACCTGGCTGACGAGAGCATGCAGAAGAAAAATGTACAATTGGATCTGTCGCAGTGGACCTCGGAAATTGTCAAGGTGAGCTGCAGTTTGAATACTGTGTGGAAGCTTTTTTTTCAACTATAGAAGATGGTGTGTGCGATTTTGTGTGTGATTTTGTGTGTGTGTGTGTGTGTGTTTGTTGTGTGTATATGTGTGTTTGTGTGTGTGAGCTGTTAGTTACATTTGGGTGAAACTGTAATTGAGATCAACCATTTTCGGTTGACTGTGCTGCTGATTGCAGGATATCCCCAGCAGATGAATGGATCAGACTGTGGAATGTTCACCTGCATGTATGCAGAGACGCTGACCAGGGGAGAACAAATCACCTTCACCCAGGTAAGGACATTGATCACATGAAAAGTTTTCATCAGATTGCCTAAAAAGTCTGAATATTGATGCGACCTTTATGACAGCAGCTTTGATGTGACCTTTATGACAGCATTGTTGATGTGACCTTTAAGACAGCAGTATTGAGGTGACCTTTATGACAGCAGTATTGATGTGAACTTTATGACAGCAGAGTCAATGTGACCTTTATGACAGCAGTATTGATGTGACCTTTATGACAGCATTGTTGATGTGACCTTTAAGACAGCAGTATTGAGGTGACCTTTATGACAGCAGTATTGATGTGAACTTTATGACAGCAGAGTCAATGTGACCTTTATGACAGCAGTATTGATGTGACCTTTATGACAGCAGTATTGATGTGACGTTTATGACAGCAGTATTGATGTGACGTTTATGACAGCAGCGTTGATTTGACCTTTATGACAGCAGTATTGATGTGACCTTTATGACAGCAGTATTGATGTGACCTTTATGACAGCAGTATTGTGTGACCTTTATGACAGCAGTATTTGTGTGACCTTTATGACAGCAGTATTGGTGCGACCTTTATGACAGCAGTATTGGTGTGACCTTTATAACAGCAGTATTGGTGTGACCTTTATGACAGCAGTATTGGTGTGACCTTTATGACAGCAGTATTGATGCGACCCTATGACAGCAGTATTGGTGTGACCTTTATGACAGCAGTGTTGATTTGACCTTTATGACAGCAGCATCGATATGACCTTTATGACAGCAGTGTCGATGTGACCTTTATGACAGCGTTGATGTGACCTTTATGACAGCAGCATCGATGTGACCTGTATGACAGCAGCGTTGATGTGACCTGTATGACAACAGTATTCATGTGACCTGTATGACAACAGTATTCATGTGACCTTTATGACAGCAGCGTCGATGCGACCTTTATGACAGCAGCGTCGATGTGACCTTTATGACAGCAGTATTGATGTGACCTTTTTGACAGCAGCATCAATTGACCTTTATGACAGCAGTATTGATGTGACGTTTATGTCAGCAGTATTGATGTGACCTTTATGACAGCAGCGTTGATGCGACCCTTTATGACAGCAGTATTGATGTGACCTTTGTGACAGCAGCGTTCATGTGACCTTTGTGACAGCAGTATTGATGCGACCTTTATGACAGCAGCGTCGATGTTACCTTTATGACAGCAGTATTGATGTGACGTTTATGACAGCAGTATTGATGTGACATTTATGACAGCAGTATTGTTGTGACGTTTATGACAGCAGTATTGATGTGACCTTTATGTCAGCAGCGTTGATGCGACCTTTATGACAGCAGTATTGATGTGACCTTTGTGACAGCAGCGTTCATGTGACCTTTGTGACAGCAGTATTGATGTGACCTTTATGACAGCAGCGTCGATGTGAGCTTTTCGACAGCAGTATTGATGCGACCTTTTATGACAGCAGCGTTGATGTGACCTTTATGACAGCAGTATTGATGCAACCTTTGTGACAGCAATATTGATGTGACCCTTATGACAGCAGTATTGATGTGACCTTGATGACAGCAGCGTTGATGTGACCTTTATGACAGCAGTGCACAGCTGACCACTGTTAATGTTTTTTTTTCTTTTTTTAAAAGTTTGAAAGCTAAATTCAGTATGGAATTCCTATTCTATTGTTTTTGTTTTTTTGGAAGAGAGGAGAAACAAAAAAACTTGAAGAAGAAAATGGGATCTTTTTGCAACGGGAGGCGACTGCAGGCGGCAACCAAAAAACATAGACAAACGAGTCACAAGTATTGCCTGAAGAAGACCTAAGAGGTTGAAGCGCATTGTGTTTTGTCTTGTGATTCGTTTGTCTAGGGTTTGTTTGGCGGCGCGGTATCAATGACTTTTCAAATTTCTTAAGAAAATAGAGAAATAGATCAACTTAAGATAATCAACAAAGAGAAGCCTTTTGGAGTCTACGGGAAAAGTCATTGGAAAGTAAAGAAGTTGGATGCTTTCAACCCAGTATGAACTGAGCAATCTTGATAACAGGGGAATAACAGGCATATCACTTTGCAGTTCAAGATTAACCCTTACGGTGCTCTCTGTATAACAATTTATGCTTTAAAGAAATGTAGTTAAAATCTAGGACGGGAAACTCGTCACACACCACACTTGAGAATTTGACTTCTGCATACATATTATTTGCACTAGATATGCAAACCTATACATTTTTAGAAACTAGAGATGTTGTAGAATCTAGTGAAATAACTGAAAATACTGTAGGTTGTACCTACTTGGAGACTGACCTCAAAATATAAAGCAGGCAAAATTTCTGAAAAAGTTATTTGAAAAGTAAGTCAAATGTTAGGAGAGACACAGTTTTTCTTCTGTACCACCTAAACACTTCAGACTTGAGATAAAATGAAGACAAATATGTGCTGGAAACATAGGAAAGATGATAATTCTCTTGACTTGAGCTATGTATAATAAATTGTGCCTCAAATGATGTACCTATAATTCAGCATCCGGACAATCAAATTTCACTATATAAGGAAATGGGGTTTGTGCAGGCTTGTCTTGAAGCTAGATAGGTAAAACTATATGTTTTTGTAAACTAGATAATGAGGAATCTGAAAAAAATAATTACAAGACAGTACCCTGATGGCAGCTGAAGATATTCTTCACAGTGTAATCCAGAACATTGGTGAAAAGGTAATCCAAAACATCAGCCACATTGTTTGAAACACCACAGTTTTCCTGCTTGAATCTCAAAACACTAAAAACTTGGGAGAAAACAAGAAGAATATGTCCTTGGAAGACACAGAACAAAGTTAGGGCCTTGGTCTTCTGTGGAAGGTTGAAAAGCACTTGGAGCAGAGTCCCATGTCACATCCAGAACATTCCCAGCCAGAGCGCACATGAGTAGGATGGCCAGCAGCACAGTTCCTCTTTCTGCAGCTCCTTCACTCTCAGCATCTCTCTCCTCTGCAGTAGTGCTTCCAGATTCTGGATCACACAAGAAAACATATATCCTAAGTCTTCTGTTCATTTCATTGTTTCATAATGGTGCAAGAGATTACAGAGAGCTTGACTCAGTTTCCACTAATTAGTCTGATTTTCAGAAAGAAAAAAAAAATGACCAGCATTACTTATTCATTCTATGACAGGGTTCGTACGCCCCTTGAAGACCCTTGAAGACCCTTTAAATTTCAACTGGGTCAAAAAGGCCCTTGAAAACCCTTGAAAACTGCAGATATCCCTACCATCCCTTGAAATCCCCTTAAAAATCGTTTTTGGACCAAAACTGACCGTAACGTTTGAAGATGAATCGGAGAACAAACGCGAACGAGACTTCTGACATCGATTTTCGCCGCCTCTCGAATCGTGTTGCGTGTCGTCTGCTTTTCAAGTAAAGGGAAGCAATTCAATAGTCGGTTATCGTTTGCGCATGCGCAGTTCGACTTCCGACAAAGGGCGCCATGCTCCCCCATCTTCGTCGAAGTCCGATACTGTTGCGTCTGCCATCATGCCGAAGGGAAATTACGCATTTGATCCGTTGTGGCTACAGAAGAAGAATATCGAAGCTGTATCACTGAATGCAGAGACAACAAACATATGTTTTTTCTGTAAAGTGTGCAAAAGACCGTTGATGTTCAGACAAAGGGCGAATCGGCGGTTGCAAATCACGGAAAGAGGAAAAAATACGTGGAATTGGATAAAGCGAGTAGGCCATTTGGTAGTCTTACGGACTTGGTTCGGCAATCATCAAATTCATCAGATCGGGTCAGACCCTATCCTTAGTAAGAATCGTCAACCAATCCACAATAACAGCAAGTGGGACAGATGCGTTGAAATCTGAAGTGTTGTGGACGATTCATGCCATCAACAATCATAACAGTTTCCGATCTGCTGAAGACAACGCGAAACTGTTTGCAGCAATGTTTCCATATTCCTCGATTGCGACGAACTATCGGTGTGGGGAAACCAAAAGCAGATATCTTGCAACTTTTGGCATTGCTCCTTCTTTCTGTCAGAACTGAAAAAAAGAGTGAAATCACAGACTGAATCTTCAAATCAATCATCACGTCGTCTCCGTAGACTTTAAGTGACTCATTTGAGTGCGCATTTGTTAAAAGAAAAAAACATCCTACTTTCTTGTTCAAAAGACAGCATTCATACCACACCCCTCCCCCTACCAGTTAGCCTACACACACACACACACACACACACACACACACACACACACACACACACACACACACACACACACACACAACAACAACAAAACAAAACAAAAAAAAAAATTATCAATTTTATTCACTTAATTTTTTTTTTATTACAGTTACTTTCCTTTTATTCATCTAGTTATCGTAATCACAACCACTGTCATTATTATCATTACTATCCCTTCTATATATATAATTATATTAAAAAAATGATACATAATATAAAATTATATATATAATATAAAAATACCCCCCTGCCCCCCTTAGAATTATTATTAATCCACCTTAACCACAACCATCACAAATATATCACACCACCCCACTAAACCAGCAACATAACCCCATCGTTTCACTCCCCCCTCCCCCCCACACTCCCCCCCCCCCCCCCCCTCCTTTTTCCTCTCCCATAATCCCCTCTGTCATTTCCGTCTGGTGGCCATTCTTCCTACCACATGGACAGATAAGTCACTCTTCGTTCTTTGTACTGTCCAAAATGTTAAATGTTTTTTTTGTTGTTTTTTTTGTGTTTTTTTTTTCCTGAAGAAGATCCAAGAGGTTGAACTGCATTGTGTCTTGTCCTGTGCTTTGTTTGTCAATGTCCTTGGCGGTAACTAACCCCCTCTCTTTCTCTAAATTTGGTTCATTCTCCATCAGTCACTCCATTTTGAAAAAAAAAAAAACCCAGTTAAAGTGTGGAGCTGCAGGAAGGCTACCCACATTTTTCGCCTTTTAAAAAGGGGTTACCCTGCTCCCTATCCTGCCCAGAACAAGCATAAGCTAGTCCAGGCCCGCCAACCATTCATTCACACACACTTCCACACGACAGCACATACAATGGCTGTATTTTAAAAGTAAAGTTTGCTGAGCTCCCTCCTGAAATATGCTAGAGAGGAGGCCTCGGCTGCAGCTGCGGGTAGAGAATTAATGAATATGTCATGCTTTTTTGATGAATCATTGAACAAGGACTTGAAACAGAAGCAGCTGGACATTCATGTCAGATACTGGTCTGGAAAGCAGATTGAAAGTTTTCTTTTTCTGATTTCTCAATTTCTGTATAAAGACTTCAGTTTTTTATTTTTTGTATATATATGATATTGAGTGTGGAAAAGACTACAGAAGTGTAATCACCTTATCATCATGGCTGGATTACATGTGTAAGGTTATTATTCACTCTTTTTTTTTTTTCAATTGTACGGCTAAATTTGCCCCTTAAAAATTAAAATATCCCCTTTAGAAACCCTTGAAAAAACCTTGAATTTTTTTCCTGTGAAAAAAGTGGAACCCTGTATGAAAATTGAAGTCATGCATAAAATCATAAATAAGAATAAAATCTGAATCACTAGCATATAAGGAGGGGGCAGGGCTATAGCTTTCATTGAAGGCACGCCCACTCGTGACACGCCCACACTGTTTCCAACTAAAAAAAAAAAAACAAACAAAAGTTTTAAATTGTTCTCTTCAAATCACCACTTTTATTGATCTCTAAAGTGCTTTCAAAACACCTGCAATCACCCAGAAGCGATCTTCTAGTTTGATCAGGCCAAAGCCTATCACTCCTGTAAGTAACCATGTACCCTGCCCCCCTTCCGTCCCCCCTTCCTTCATGTGGCGGACCACAAATATAAAATAACCAATGACTGCACGCAGCATGTGTTCCATCACTCGACAAACAAAATAATCAAAGTTCATCCACTCACCTGCTTCGCTTTCGTTACTACAGCTTTCGGCAACTGATTGTTCACTCGTGCCACTTCCACGCATCTCGTGCTCGACTCGGTCGCTGATTTACTCATTATTTCAGTCAAAACCGACGAAAAACTTAGAGATAACTGACTGACAAGGCTTGCCGGTGCACAATGGATGGTAGCAAGTCTCGTGAACTGATCAACCCGGATGTTTAGCAGTGGTGGTATAACGGTTCTCGTCTGAGCCACGATCGTGGCCCATCGCAGTCGGGCGGTAAAGCCACGATCGTGGCCCACCGCAGTCAGCGGGTTAAGGAGAAGAGCATACTCTGTCAGGGTGATGCAGAATAGCAAAGCAGGTTTTGTTGTTGTTGCAATGCAAACGATGTGAATAATTACATAGCAAACAGGGAGCAATCAAAGCAATCAGAAGTTTATATTATGGAAAATCATTAGCTGCCTGTCCACTCTGCTCTTTAGAGAAGTTTCCGTGTTTAGAGTAGGTTTTTGTTTTCTGTGTGTTGCCTGACTATTCTGCTTTTTTGTAATGAGATGTAAGAGTTCAGAATTTTTTTTTTTTTTGCTGCTCGTGTGTGTTGGTGTCGAATAGTGAAGCCCTAGTCTTTAGAATGTGTCTTTGTTGTTGTTTAGAGTCTTTGAGCACAGAATATGATTGGATTGCCTTTTTGCTCTGCGGCTATGTTGAAATGTTTTAATGTGCAGATTCTGGGTTTATCCCTGTCTGTTTTGTTTATAGGGCAGAGGTTTTTAGCGTTTCTGCAAACTTAGAAGTGTCAGAACAGCTAAAACCAGAGTATTTTTACCTGAAGAAAAGGGTTTGAAAAGCACTGAAAATTTAATTATCCTATCAGTTGGCAGATGTCAGGAAAAGTGGTAGGCGATCAGTTTAAACAAACAAGCCGTTAAATGATTGAAGTAAGGAGGAAAATGTAGATGCTTTGATGAGGGTATTGGTTAGAGTGAAGGACACCACAGTGATTGAAGTAAGGAGGAAAATGTAGATGCTTTGATGAGGGCATTGGTTAGAGTGAAGGACACCACAGTGATTGAAGTAAGGAGGAAAATGTAGATGCTTTGATGAGGGTATTGGTTAGAGTGAAGGACACCACAGTGATTGAAATAAAGAGGAAAATGTAGATGCTTTGATGAGGGTATTGGTTAGAGTGAAGGACACCAGAAGAACCTGCTGGAGGAATTGAGGCAGTGATCCAATGAAGTTAGGTTGTGTTCAGACTGCAGCCCATCCAGCAGGGCTGCATTTATGGGCTTTAGAAAGCTGTTCATAATAATAATAATAATGAATACTTATAGAGCGCCTATTCTCGGCTAGAGACCAAGCTCTAAGCGCTTTACAATTCACACTTGTTTACACAACGGGCTGCCTACCTGGGTAGTGCCGACTGAAGAGCTGCCAGCTGGCGCTTCATTGACTACTTTCCCGTGTCATCCAGTCAACATCATTCAATATCATTCACTCATTTTGCTTGCTTACTTCATTCTTTTCATTTCTCATGCAGGGTGCATGCTATGTGTAACGTGTCATCCATACCAACGGCCAAACTGGCCTACTCTTCCGAAAGTTGGTGATGGGATTTTACGTGTGTGCAAGATGTTATGCGTGTGTTCACACACGGAACCTCAGTTTATAGTCTCATTCGAAGGACTGTACGGGAAATGGAGTCAGAACCGATGTTAACTCCGAGGGAAAAAAATCCCTCTGTACCGAAACAGCCCGGCGGAGATTCGAACCCGCAACCCCAGGATCACAAGTCCAGCGCTCTATGAGCTGAGCTGATGGTAAGACGATTGATGGAGAGGGTGAACACAGAAGTGAAATCAGTTTCTTTCTTCTTCACTGTTGCCCACAATTGTTCAGTGACACATGTTGTTCCTTGAAAATCAGTGATTATGTTACAGTGTGTTGAATTCCATGTGATTCATTGAACCCTTTTCCCCCTTCTCTGTCTGCAGAAAGACATGCCCTACTTCAGGAAGCGCATGGTGTATGAGATCCTAAAGAAGAAATTGCTTTGACACGGGCAGAGAGCCGAGTGTGGGACCAACAGTTCTGTCAGTCTGTCTGTGAGTGTTCCGAAATATCACATCCTCCAGACAGAGGCAGATTTACGGACAGGAATGACCTTGGGCCTGGATGAGGACAGTTGACCGTTGGCTGTTGTCTTGCTGCTGGGAGAGAAGCATTGCCAGGTGTCTGTTGTTAACAGGGGTACATGGATCCCTGTGGTCCTTTGCCAGTGTTCAGTCACACCTGGGAGCTCCACTCTCCCCGCTGTTGCAGCTTGCTAGTCTATACTCTGCAGGTAACAGTCTAGTCTTCCTTTCCTTGGGCACAACAGGTTGGGTTCCCTAACCTGGCAGTAACAGCTTCAGTTTGTACTTGCTGGTTTGATACAGATTTCCTCACTCAGATAATGTACTTGGATTTCCATACTACAGGGGACATCAACTTGGATTTCCACACTACAGGGATATCAACTTGAATTTCCATACCTCAGTGACAACTTGGAATTCTGTACTTGAAGGTCAGCAGTTTGGAGTTCCAGACATCAGGGGTGATAACTTGATTTCCTGCCTAGGTAACAGCTGAACTGGGATTTCCTTACTCCAAGAAAACATCTTGGATTTCCAGTCCTCAAGGATAGCTGGGATTTCCATTCTTGAAAGAGGATAGCCTGGATTCCAAACACCATGGATGAGACCCGGAATTCTCTGACTAGATAACAGCTATGTTTGAATGTCTGTGCCCCAGAGATGACGTCTTGCATTTTGAAGTCTTCAGATATTAACAGCTTGGATTGGCATATCAGAGGAATGACAGCTTTCCATGTCGTGATGATGGTGTTGTAGATGTTCACTTCCCAGGAATAAGACAATGGATTTTGATATCCAGAGAATGACTCTGATTTCTGTATTATGAAAATATCTGCTTGGGACTTCCACATCCTGAGAATAAGGGCTTTGATTTCTACGTACTGGGATTAGAGCATTGATGTCCACATCATGTGAAAAAAGAGCCTGGATTACTGCGGTCTGTGTGAGGTACTGAAACTTCAGAATTCCCATGAATTATGAGCCAATGACAGTGTGTTCCTTGTTGTGTGAAACAGATTTATTGTAAAGTGAGATGATGTGAGTTTGGGAAGCATGATCAGGACAATCTTGACCCCAAATGTAAAATGAATTGCTCCACAGTTGTTGTATATTGACAGTTTTGATGCTTTTGGACAGTGTGGATCTTGTCACATGTTCTTTTGTTTGTTCAGAGTGTGTTAGGTCATTCTGTGAAAACATGGCAGCAGTTTACTACGCTTCAGTGTCCAGTTGGGACAAATTGTGAACCCAGCTTATAGACTTGGGTGAGAGCTGGAGTGACGACAGTGAGTGGTGGGGGGGGGGGCGTGTGTGTGTGTGTGTGTGGGGGGATGCGCGAGGTGAAAAACTACCAGCTCATGGTAAAAATTTAGGGGGTTGGGATTTTATGCCCCAAATTGATGTATCATATAATGATCAGCTGGGGTGGCCAGAAAGGAAGAGAAAGAAGCTGTTTTGGTTAGTCCTGTCACAGTGAATTGTGATCCTACTCCTTGTGCTAAAGGTTGTATTGGCACTGATACAAGCAAGTGCTCAGATTGAGGTCTGTAGGGAACCAGATGGTGGCATCCGGAAAGGATCTGTTGTTCTCTGACCAAAGTCTGCTCTGTGATGACAACGCTGTGAACATTGTTCTGTGGTTGCAGCCCAAGGACATGCATAAGGAAGGGAAGGCAGTAGATTACAGGTAGCTATAGCCATTGCCACAGGACACGCATGAGGAAGAAGGGAAGGCAGTAGATTACAGGTAGTTATAGCCATTGCCACAGGACATGCATAAGGAAGGGAAGGCAGTAGATTACAGGTAGTTATAGCCATTGCCACAGGACATGCATGAGGAAGAAGGGAAGGCAGTAGATTACAGGTAGTTATAGCCATTGCCACAGGGCGTGCATGAGGAAGAAGGGAAGGCAGTTGATTACAGGTAGTTATAGCCATTGCCACAGGGCATGCATGAGGAAGAAGGAAGGCAGTTGATTACAGGTAGTTATAGCCATTGCCACAGGGCATGCATGAGGAAGAAGGGAAGGCAGTTGATTACAGGTAGTTATAGCCATTGCCACAGGGCGTGCATGAGGAAGAAGGGAAGGCAGTTGATTATAGGTGGTCACAGCCATTGCCACAGGACACGCATGAGGAAGAAGGGAAGGCAGCAGATTATAGGTGGTCACAGCCATTGCCACCTGTGGGCCACTGAGCTGCCCATGTTTACACTGAAGTGGTGGACAACTTGTCCCACCAGCTCCTGACAACAGTCACCAAGAATGGCAGGCCACAGAGTCATCCCCCTGTCTTCCCTCTGCCCCTCGGTTTGTCTCCACCCGTCATGGTCACTAGCGGGCATCGAATCCAAGCACTCAGTGTGTCTAAATATTCTGCACCATCGAAGTGGACCACGGTCAGATTCAGGTAACCCCCCTGATCGGCCGGCAGTGCAGCCCAGAACCACACTGCCTAGGACTGCCAGGAATTCAGGACATGTGAGAAGAGCAGAGCGCCACTCCTGTATCATGGAAGTCTGCATGTGCCTGCTGGTTGAGAGCCATCACCTCGTTACTCCAGAAGGTGATCTGCTGGGAGTGGAAGTGCTCAGGGGTGTGGAAACAACATCGTCTTTCTGTTGGGTGGCTTGGAGTACATCATCATTCTGTTTGTGGGAAATGTCGTCTGGGTATCAGCCAGCACTGACTGGGCCGACTGGGACAAAACTTTGGTGGTTTGGTGCAGCAGGGTGTGTGTGTGTGTGTGTGTGTGTGTGTGTGTGTGTGTGTGTATGTTGGGACTGTATGTGTGTGATCTGTGTGAAATCACAAGTGTGACACTTCGTTGAACATTAGATTCCAATATTGACAAGCTGAGACAGAAACTAAAGAATTGGTTACAATCAAGATAAGTTATGATGAAAAGAATAAATTTTTATGATTATACATAAATTGTGAGTGTGGATGACGGTGTTTTTTGAGTATGAATGGTGGTGTTTTTGTCAACAGGAATTTCAGGTCAGGTTTTTATATTGGGTTGAATTGATGCAGTGGTTGTTGATTGTTGAAGGATGTGCGGACTTACAGTGTGTGTGAGTGTGTGTGTGCGAGTGTGTGTGTGTGAGTGAGTGAGTGTGTGTGTGCGTGCGTGTGTGTGTGCGTGCATGCGCGTGTGCGTGCATGCATGCGTGTGTGACTGAATAGCTGAATGGGAACATTACGTAAAGATTTTTGTGAGAAGGAATGTGGATGGTCTTGTGTGCAGTTGTGAATGTTTATGATGGGAGTCGGTCACTGGCAGAAGCCTGTGCACAGCATCATAGATTTATTGGCTGAAAGAGTGCCAGGGATTTAACTACCATGTTCTTTTTTTGTTGTTGATTATTGTCGTTTTTTTGTAGGTAGATCTGTTCATTGATTTTTTTTTATAGAATGGACAGCATTTTTTTTTCTGCTGTGCATGGCAGCCAAAAGAAGAAAAACAAACAAACAGAAAAGGCTCCAAGTGATTGGCTGGCCAAAAGCAAGCCTGAACAGTGAGTTGCGCCTCTAATGACTGTTGAAGAAAGTCCAGTCACTGCCAGTGAAACGTGTTGTGAGAAAAGTAAATGCAGTCAACAGAGTTCTAGTGGTTCCAGGGTTTTTTTTTTTTCCGTCTGCCTGTGTCAGTTTGTGGCTCATTTTCCCCATCTTATTCATTTTCCCCATCACACTCATTTTCCCCATTTTACTCATTTTCCCCATCTCATTCATTTTCCCCATCTTACTCATTTTCCCCATCTTACTCATGTTCCCCATCTTACTCATTTTCCCCATCTTACTCATTTCACTTTTGCTTTCGTTACAGTTTGTAGTGGGCAGCTTTCATGCTGCTATCTGGCAACGAGGCAGGCAGACTGTCCCTGTTTCAATCTGGCAACCAGGTGACTGTATAGAAAACATTGAATAGAGAGGACACCAACTGTCCATTTTGCAGTGTCTTTTATGCATAAGACTTAACGATTTTTTTGTTTGTTGTTGTTGCCACAAACTGACATTTTGACACTGACTCGACAGATGATGTAGACTGCTTTGTAGCAGTCTCAAAGTATGGTAATCTAATTTCCTCAACAACAAAAAAAATCAGGAAACAATCAGAAATTTTTTTTTGAATGCTATAATAGGATTTTGTTCAGATACTGTTAGTTCAGGAGCACAACACGAATGAAGAGTAAAGGGTGATTTGTAGCGTAAATGCATGTGACAAACAATGTTAAAGGCACACCCCTTACCGAGGGATAGAAAGGACAAACGGAGTGGCTGCACTGCACCCATTGACACCCTCCCCTTCTTCCTACTCTCTTCCCATTCTTTTTTTAGCATCACTAAACACATTCCCTTCCTTCCCCCTTTCACTACATCATTAGAGGTGCAAAAGTGCAGGTTTGTCAGTGACGTCAGGTTGTCCATTGTCGCCATCATCAGGACCATCACCAACGTCAGTCATACTGTATCCGGCAGAAACAACCCTTTCCTCGTCACAGCTGTCCTGCTGAGTGTCCCCCCCCATCTTGACAGCATTGCATGAGAGTTTTGGCAAAACGTCGCCTTTTTCCTCCTCTTCACCGTTTCCGGAAGTCTGTCATTTTTGACACTGTCCTATTCATTTATGATCTGTTTGCCATTTCCTCAGCTGTGAAATGTTATGAATGGTTCAACAAGAGGCATCCACCATGTTGAACGACAGCATTCCAGGTTTGAGAGCAAAATAACAGTAGAAAAAGGTATGAAAAAAATGAACACATTTTCCATGTTTTTGCAGCCAGGTGTGGCTGAAGGCAGAGAATTTCCACTCTGATTTGGGGTTGTGTCCCTTCAGTTATCAGGGAAGCTGGCTTGTGTACACTCTGTCATCATTCTGGGAGTTTTCCTGGTCATTGGGTTTTAGGCGTACAGAATGCACATTTCAGCTTGGGAAATTTTCAAACTGGGCAAGTGAAGAGGTTAAGGGTGTCATTAGATCTGTTCTTTAACTGAGTGACTTGTTTAGTCTGGTAGCCATTAGATCTGTTGTGTTTGTGTTTTCAGGATTAGCGTTTTTTTTCCATGTTCTGGAAAGGTGGTCTGGGCTATGGTAACGTCAGAATACTGATGTTACTGTTCATGTTTCACAAGGCATTTTTGTCTTGTTGATCATCCCTTTCTTTGGAGCAGATAAGGAATACGCCAGAAATAGGTGGGTGAAGTAATTTTATAGGAGGTTTTTTTTTTTTTTTTTTTTTAAATCTTAAATAAATGTCAGCGAACCGCCAAGAGAAATGTGGACGAATGAGTCACAAGACAAAACATGACGCGTTTCGACCTCTTAGGTCTTCTTCAGGCAAGACACAAACAAATAATACAACGAAAATGAAACGAATTTGGCACTCGGCTTCGATCTCTTCACTCTTAGCGCAGAGAATGCTGAGGAGTGCAGCAATTCAGTCGATACATGAGGACAGTGAAAACTGGAGAATATCCAGTTCCAAGTTTGTTGACTTTTTTTCTTTTTTTACGTGCATGTGTAGAGGCGAGTGCCTGCTCACACAATGCCTTTTTGTTTGATCTCTGTATGCGTGTGCATTTGTGAGTGCAGCCGCCTTGTTTCGTTGTAGACCTAGCATTTTGTGCTTTAAAAGCAGTGAGGCAGGAATTAATGTTTTGTTTCTTGTAATGCTATTTGAGGGTACCTATTTATTACATGATTTATAATATATTTTTTAACCAGTGATCATTTGTCATGTTAAAAGATGATAAGCTACAGATTTATTACAAACTTTCTAATGACTGTTTGAGGAGAGTTTAGTGTATGTGCTTGGTTGGGGTTGACTGAGAAAGAGAGAGAGAGAAAAAGAGAGAGAGAAAGAGAGAGAGAGAGTGAGGGAAACACTGGTAAATTTTGGTCAAAATTTTATGTATTTTGGAAGCAGTCTTTGTTACTTGTCCTGGTCAGCCATTGATTGTGTGTTTCTTACAATGTTGAATGTTCATTATTGAGGTGTAAATAAGTAAATAAATACTCTGTCTGCGCATCTGATTTACCATCAGGCAGTGAATCGCAGTGATAGATTGCTCTGGAATATTAAATGTGACATGAACATTGCTGATGAAGCCCAGTGGTTTTTAGAAATTGAGAAAATGACTTACAGTGGCGGGGTAATCAAAAATGATCACACGCATAATGTTCTCATCCCCAGCTGATGCATTTGTACCATAGCGTTCAAGTACTTCGGCTGTTCATTTTGAAAGGGAGTGTCTGTTGTGCTGTATTACCCGGATTAGGCAACTGTGGTTTTGAAATGCTGCACTTCTCAGCATTATTTGATTTCACACACCTGCCGCTTGTGAAGTGATGAAAATGATTGTAAATTTATAGCTTTTAACCACAGTGGATAGTGTCCCTTGGTTTGGATGCAAAGATGTAAGAAACATTGGCACTGAACCATGTTGTCATGCAATTTTAGCATTGGTACCGGTAAGATGCATACCTTTTATGAATCAAAGTGGAAATCTATCCTTTAGAAATTGGTATGTACAGTTTTGCATGTATCATCGTTACGCTTGGGCAGCGGTAGATTGGAGTCGGAGAGGGGGAGACAGTGAGATTCAACTAGGCATCTTCCTCACCTCACTATGTCATTTCTCAGTTTAAAGAAAAAAAATCTGTTTTAGGTTTCCCTGTTCTTCTTGGTATTTGTCTTGTCAAAGACTTTTCCATGTAAATCATGGTTCCCCCAGTTTCCATGTTAAGTTCAGCTCGGGACTGTCCAGGTCAAGAAATCATATAATCAACGATCCAGCGTTGTTTTGCATGTCAGTTTATGCGCCCTACATGCATGGGGCATGCAGGTGTCACTGCTCTTGTTGCGTGATCAAAGTGAGTCAGGGTGGGACATGCTTTTGGTCACTGATCTAGTCTGCTCTGCTTACGCTTCTGAGTGAGAAGTAATGAATGTCAGAAGAAAAAAAAAAAGTCCTTACCTGAACTTCAGTTGCTCTCACCATGGCTGTATGAATGCACACGTTGCCTGTTGAACGTCACACGCTTACTGTACAAGTCTTTTGTCAAAAAAAGTGATACACATTACTTCCATCACCGCCCGCCTGTTATTTTTGACCTTTATCACAGAAAAAATCATACTTGGGGGCAAATAATGGAAAAGTAAGTCGGTTGTTTTGCTATTGTGGAGTGGAGTGGATGGGCCATTGATCAGCCCAGAGTGGTTTGCCTTGCTTGGTCTGCTGCCTGCCACTCACTTTGCAGTCACCCAGTGACACTGTCCTCTCAGTCAGGAGTTGTCTGTCTCATCTTCTCCCACATCCTCACCAATACCGATACGCACTTTGCCATCTGACTGTGCATGGTTTTTCTCAAATTTATCCACTTCATGCAAAATATCTTCTGGGGGCCGGAATAGCTCAGTTGGTAGAGCGCCGGACTGGTAATCTAAGGGTTGCGGGTTCGAATCTCTGCCGGGTCGTTTTAGTACAGTGGAATTTTTCCCTTAGAGTTAACATTGGTTCTGACTCCATTTCCCATACAGTCCTTCGAATGAAGACTAAAAACCGAGGTTCCGTGTGTGAACGCACACATGACATCTTTCACGCACATAAAATCCCATCACCAACTTTCGGAAGAGAAGGCCAGTTTGGCCATTGGTATGGATGACATGTTACACATAGCACGCACCTTCCCCGAAGATGGAGTATGGCTGCCTTAATGGTGGGATAAAAAGAAAAGGGTCATACACTCAAAACTCCACTCCCATTGTTGGGCAGATGGAATTAATCCTTGCCTGTCTATACAGTGAGTGTCTGTTGGAGTATCAGCCTGTCTATATAGGGAGTGTCCAAACAGGAGTGTCAGCCTGTCTACACAGGGAGTGTCCACAGGAGTGTCAGCCTGTCTACACAGGGAGTGTCCACAGGAGTGTCAGCCTGTCTACACAGGGAGTGTCCACAGAAGTGTCAGCCTGTCTACACAGGGAGTGTCCACAGGAGTGTCAGCCTGTCTACACAGGGAGTGTCCACAGGAGTGTCAGCCTGTCTACACAGGGAGTGTCCACAAGAGTGTCGGCCTGTCTACACAGGGAGTGTCCACACAGGAGTGTCATCCTGTCTATACAGGATGTGTCCACACAAGAGTGTCAGCCTGTCTACACTGGGAGTGTCCACACAGGAGTGTCAGCCTGTCTACACAGGGAGTGTCCACAGGAGTGTCAGCCTGTCTACACAGGGAGTGTCCACACAGGAGTGTCAGCCTGTCTACACAGGGAGTGTCCACACAGGAGTGTCGGCCTGTCTACACAGGGAGTGTCCCACACAGGAGTGTCAGCCTGTCTACACAGGGAGTGTCTACACAGGAGTGTCAGCCTGTCTACACAGGGAGTGTCCACACAGGAGTGTCAGCCTGTCTACACAGGGAGTGTCCACAGGAGTGTCAGCCTGTCCACAAGGGAGTGTCCACAGGAGTGTCAGCCTGTCTACACAGGGAGTGTCCACACAGGGAGTGTCAGCCTGTCTACACAGGGAGTGTCCACAGGAGTGTCAGCCTGTCTACACAGGGAGTGTCCACAGGAGTGTCAGCCTGTCTACACAGGGAGTGTCAGCCTGTCTACACAGGGAGTGTCCACAGGAATGTCAGCTTGCGTAAGCAGAAGAAGAAAAGTATCTTCCCTTTTTTTTTTCCCCGTCTGTCCTTCCATTTCCCATTGAAAAATGTGTGAGAATAGTGTCACGACTGCTACTGCTCTCATGAATGAAACGAGGTGTAGGGTTTAATATCAACTCTTTATTGATTGTATTGGACTTTCTTAGGCAAGTTTAACTTGCAGTTTGTTTGTTAATCCTACTTCATGACAGACTTCAGTGTGTTGAAAAATCCCACTGCACAAGTTACATTGTCGTGAGCTTGTGATGGCAATCCTACTACACTAGTTGCATGGTAGCGGCTGACTGTGCATGTTTTGAATACAGAGAGGCTATTCTTCAGTGACTGACGGAGTTTGTGCGAACGTAGGAGAGTTAAACAGTGCATTTAAAACAAATGCACATATAAAGATTTTTTTTAGAATATACACATAACAAAAATTTTAACTTAAAAAGATGGTCACAGAGAGTAACCATGAACTGAGAACTTGGTGTGCAGATTATGTAGAACTTCGGTCCACTGAACATTTTGGTGTGATTGTGTTTATGAAAGAAAAGTTTGATCGCTGGCAACTCAGCCTATTCAGAAACATTTTTGGCCAGTATACTCAAGAATAAGCTCAGCTGTCATCTCCAACCCATCCCCCTGCCTCTAACTTGTTAGCTACTGTAAACATGTAAAATAAGAATGAAGTTGAGGAGATGCGTATACTACATTCTTTTTTCCCATAACAGCAAGGAGGACCTGATGTTATCCACAATGCACATGTGGTTTTCCTCAGTGCACATGCTTTTCTTCATACTCGCCTGGGGATGGCATGGAACAACGCCATACACCAGGATTCCCATAACAAGATGTAAGAATGCAGAGCAGGGAACCAACTCCTTTCTGTAATCTTCCTTGGTGAGCTCATACTCGGTTCACCCTGACAGCTTGAATTCAGTTTTGTCCTTTTCCTCCGCAAGAAGCATGCCCTCGACTGGACTTCTTGAGGTTGGTTTCCATAATGGATTCTCTGAAGCGGGTTATTACAGTCTTCTCCTTTTAGTCAATGGAAAAAAATGCCAAAAAAAGTATGCTTGCTTGTCTTCGGTATTACAGTGGCTGTCATCACGGAGCACCCCGGCGTCTACCAAGTCGACTGGCATTCTTCTTCTCCTTGTACTTCCAGAGCCTGTGTGTCAGGTTGGAAAGCTGTCTCCGACCTTGACCCTCATGAAACCTGCATCAGCTGCTCCCGATGTTCTCTGTTCTTCCAAGCAGCTTCTGCGCGAGAGTTGGACGGGGTCACCCCTTGATTGGCTCCCTTTGCATTTGGATCACAGTGCTTGTTACCACATGAAGTTTGGTGTTGGTGGTACACCTTATTTGTCTCACCTGTGCATATTTGTCTCACCTGTGCATATTTGTCTCACCTGTGTATGTTTGTCTCACCTGTGCATATTCGCCCCTTGGGGAGCGCCAGGAGGGCAAATTTCTGTATGCCTTTAAAAGCCGCTCTAGTTTTGGGCGACCAGTGGCGCGCGCTTCATGCGCTGCTTTGATGACACATGCATTGGCCCTTTTACTACATTAGCTGTGTGTGGCACACCCATTATATTACTGTCATCTTTTGCCCTCATGCCCTCCGCCATTATCATATTTGTTTGACATTACCTGTGCCCTCAGTGTGTGCAACCCCTGTCTGTTAGGCAGCAATCGCTTGCATTTGCATGTGAGGTCTGATTGGTTGGGTCTCCTCCTTTTCCTGACCCTGGCTCATTTTTTTTTCTCTTTTTTGGCTCTTGTTAATGTAGCCATGAGGGAGAGCAGAGACAACCAGGACTTAGGGCTAGTTGGATGTTTAACGCCGAGCTCTGGGATGAGTTATGGTCAGCCTCAGGGGCAGCCTGAGGATTGGAATGGTTCCTCAGGTGAGAATTCCCATCTTTTTTGATATTCAGACACTTATTTGGACATACAAGTACAAAGAAAAGGAATTTTACAACTACAAGTAGTTTATGATATACTTACCTGTCCAAACATTAAGACATCCTCCACAACTTGCAGATGGATCATTGGATGACAAACTGTTTAATTAAAATCCGTCCAGACCTGGAAGAGTTTTTTACCATGTTCCCGAGACGGCCGTAAAGATGCAACAGTCTTGTGCCGTTTGCACACAGGCCACTCGTTTTACACCCATTTTTATCTTTTAAAAGGCGAAGAAGCTCTTTAGTGCACTCCACTCCATGTCATGGACCACTCACAGTGAAACATATTCTTTTAGAGTGTTGGGACTTGTGTGTGATGTGAGACAAACATTTTACAGCAGACTCCATGAAAACTTTGTTCAGAGATGTCCCACCTGATGTGATGTTTGAGTTACTGAAAGAGATTAACATTTTCATCTGATGTAAGAATTTACGGAAGAAAGATTTTTAATGAAGTTTCTGGTGCATGTTTAGAAGGTGTATTTTAAAGAAATGCGTGAATGATGTGTGTTTTTTTGTGTGCGCGTGTGTGTGTGTTTTTTTTGATGACTTGTGAGTTGATTTGAACGAGGTGACAGCCCTGGTATGGCCCTTCGAATGATTATGTCAGAGACCTCTGGCAGGAAGACTGGAATACACAGATGGATAACAAACTCTTTCAGATCCATCCAGACCTAAAGGAGTTCCTCTTATCTACATCTGGTGGTCGTAAAGAAGAAACAGTTCTGTGCCAGCTGCACACTGACCATTCGTATTTTACCCATTCATACCTTTTAAAGAGTGAAGAAGCTCCGTGGTGCATTCCATGTCATGTGCCATTCGCAATGAAACATATTCTTTTAGAATGTGGGACTTGCACAATGTGAGACACAAACATTCTACAGCAGATTCCATGAAAACCTTGTTCAGAGATGTTCCACCTGACACGACCTTCGAGTTCTTGAAAGAGATCAACATTTTTCATCGGACATGAGATTTACAGTGGAAAGATTTTTAACGAACTTTCGATGGGTTTTTTCAATGTATTTTAAAGAATTGTCTGAACGAATGACTTGTGAGTTGATTTAATGTGGTGACAGCCCTGATGTGGCCCTTTGCGGTCAAGCTGTCGAGGACAGTCAAGTATACACTCGCTAGGGGAGACGATTCTCGGAGTAATGGTTACAGGGAAGAGCTGGCTCCCCACTCTCCATTTTTAATCTTTTTTTATGGGAATCTTGATGTATGGTATTGTCTGACGCATAGTTGATATGAGGCTTTTCTTTTGACAGGTAAGTACATCAGGAAACTACTTTTAGTAGTAAAATGCCTTTTCAGAATTCTACCTTTTTTTTTTCTCTCTCTCGTTTTCCACCCTTGTCAATGATTTGGAAACATTTGAACATTTTCACTCTCATCTGTCAGCAGTTGTGGACACTTCAGCTGTTTTGCTGTAGTCTGGCGATCAGGTGGGCAAATTGTACACACTGTCCAGAGTGGATCGCTGCAGTCCTTTCTGCAGTGTCTGTCTGCTCTTTTTTTCTGTTATGTATTTTGGTGACGACATTTAACTTTTTCATGCTGGTGAAATCGGAAAAAACCAAGAGGAATGCTGGGCAGCCAGAATCAGTACGCTGTGTCGGTAGTGTAGCTCCCATGTCGTTTCTTTGTCAGGGAATGGTTTTGTGCCCTAGTGGTCAGACTTAAAAAGTTGTGTGGGGTTCTTCTTCTTCTCTTCTTTCTTTGAGTGTCCACCTTCATCGAGTTGAAGATTCTGACACTATAGGAGGGGGTTTCCGGATTAACAGTAGTTCAAATGCTGCCTGGATCATCAGCTTATGAAAAGGAAAAAAAAAAAGGGGGGGTGGTGGTGGTGGTGGTGGTCTGGGGCCACCCATGATTTTCAGGCCTCCAAAGGGAGAGGAGTGGGGTGGGGGGGGGGGGGGGGGGGGGGGACATAAGTGGGCCTTACACTCGAGTGGGTGGGGATGGACTAAGGTAAGGAAGAGGGATAGGTGTGTGTGTGTGTGTGTGGGGGGGGGGGGGGGGGGGGGGACAGGAGAGGGAGCAGGAGAGGGGTGGGGAGCGGGGGAGGGGGAGGAGGTTAAATTCAGGATTTGAAGTCCCCCAGCAAGGCCGATGCCACTGCCTCAGCTGGAAGATTCCGCTCTCTCCCAGTGTGCGGAAGGAAACTGTTCTTTCTGTAGTTCCTGCAGCAGGATTCTACTTGGTACTGCAGCGCATGGGAGTTTCTGGTGTTGTACTGGTGGGTGTAACACAGAGGGATGTGCGCAGAGTCGATTTTGATGTTGCTGTGGTGGAACTTGTAGAAGGAGGCTAGCCTGATTTGCTGATGTTGCTGTTCTAAAGGAGCTCATTGCAGCTAATTGGCTGGAATGTGATGAGTAATACTTTATCCCCTTAACGATCTTTCAGGTTGACAGGTTGAGATATTTCAGAGGCGGCCATGGCTCTTGTCTTTCTGAAAGTTCTCTTCCTTTAATTGCCTCCTCTTGCTGTTCATCATTTTCCATCTTGTTTTCAATAAATTACACATGTAATGATGAGCACTCATTCTCTCTTCCTCCCACACAAACTCACTAGCCAGACTAAGGATACATTTAAGATTTAATGCAATTTTTAATTTCACCCAAGTGAGAGGAGCCTTCTCTTTCAGATTACATTTCATCATGCACATCAAATACTGGCAAGTGGCACCGCAATGCAGAACTTGTCGCTGCATTTCAGTGCATTACTTCAGATCAATTTCAAATCTCAACTGAATATACTTTTTGTTCTTTTTGTGGGATTAAAAAGGAAGAAAAAAAAATTAAAGTAAAAAATTTGCAGGAAATGATTGCTATTTTCCCTCCGATCATTTCAGCAAATTTGAACCAGACAGACAGGTCGAAATATGTGCTAAAATACACACAATGTGTATGGATGCTTAAATGAATGAAATAAAAAGACAGTAAGAAAATAAACAAAAAGGAAAAAAATCAACAGTGATGGAACTCTGTCAGTACAGTTGTTTTCATTTTGTCATAAATGCATCTTCCTTTAAAAAAAAAAAGTAGCCCAGCACATGTGATTTTATGATGGGTGGATGGACATAGCTATTGCTCTGTATGATTCATCAAAGGGTTTATTCGTGATAATGGCTGGTATTTAATGTATTCTGCACTGCAGCTTGTCGCTGCATTTCAGTGCATTACTTCAGATCAATTTCAAATCTCAACTGAATATACTTTTGGTCTTAACATGTATACTGGGTAATAGTGATAGTTACTATTTACAAACTGATCTTCTAGGCCTATCTCCAAATTAACAGAGATTTCCTCTAACCAAAGGCTGAGCTGTCGTGTTGTATACATAACCAAGTCCAACCAAGGGTCAGATCAGGAGTTCCTCTTCTTAGAGGAAGAATGCTGCAAATGACCATCTAATGACATTATTGACGACAGTTCCGAAGTCCAATTGAAGATTGATTTCAACAAAATATGATCAGACTTTTAGTGCATTAAATACTACTAGAAAACACTTTCATGGTAGATTTCCTGACTAGTTTCAATGAAACATAACATCCAGTTTACAAAATTTAGTGAAATACAGGGCCACTGTTGCTGTGTGTTCAGCTGTTGAATATTATTGAAGCAGCATATCTTGTGCGTATAATCCCATCCATGACAGAGAAGATACATTTGTGGACTATCCACAGCACATGCAATTGAATCTCGTTTCTGTCACACTGGCATGAAAAATAATGAAGGAGATAAAAAAAAAAAAAAAAAAGAGCATGCTGCACAATCATCAATGAAGTGTTGTTTCTATTTATGGCCACAAGCCGATGGAGTAGATATGACTTAGATTACAAACTGCATACTGTCAGATTTCTTTTCCGTCACTGAAACAAGTAGTAGGAAAGTACGCAAAATGAGTGGATGAATAAAAAGAGAGTAAAACCATGAACAATCAATGATAAACTCTGATGGATAGCAATAAATCCCATGGCAGCACACATCAGGCAAATTTATCGTCGTTCACATGTTCTGTGCAAGAAGAGAAAGAAAGAAGCACCGACCTTCCTTCAACATGGTCTGTACATTGTCAAAGGCACTGAACATCCAATGTGCAGATCTGATACCCAATCAAGATATGCAGATGGACAAAATGAACAACATTCAAGAGAGGGGGGAAAAAAACGCAAATTATCATATCCTGAAGATAACAAGGCTGAAGGAGTAATAGTTTAATACACATGCACACCCATGCATTGGTCACTGGTTCCAGAAAGTGTGAAATAATCATGAATACAAAATTTGATCAGTCAGTTACATCTGTTCACACCCCAACAGTGTAAACTAAGGGAAACTTCAATAGTACGTTAGCATCCCTTTCACCTCTCCCTAAATGAACTATTTAACTAAAAATATCATACAAAGGCCATGCATAGAAAGAGCAAAGTACCCACACAACACTGAAGGGGCATCAAGGGAGCTCTGGCTGCATCTGATGCACAGTTACAGTTCTTGCCGTCACAGCACAGACGACCACATGCAGCCTCTTCAGGGCCGTCAAACATGTATGAGGAAAAAAGATCAGATTCTCCACAGATCAGATCAAGAAAAGAACATCCCAACAAAGTAACGAACACATGGAACAAAGAAGAATTTAGACTGTACCAAAGAGAACCAGTCATTCCACTTGATTCTCACTCTTACACATTTCTTTTCTTCATTCTTAAACGTTCGGCTCTTATGTTGTAATGGCGCCTGTAGCCTCACCAGGGACAGACGTAACTTTTTCATAAATGAATTAAATCATTGTTACTCACTCCCAGACTTAAATCATGAAAAAAATGAATTGAAGAAATTGTAACAAAAATACAGATGCTCAAAAAAAGCCATCTGGGCAAACAGGCATAACACGTGGACAGCTCGTGTCCCCCCTGGTCACTGTACAACTTCCCCAACCCCAGTCACCAGGACAGAATGGAAAAGACTGCGCCGTAAACTGTGACCCGAAAAACAAGTGTCAGAGAGGTTTTTGAACAAAGACAGGAGGATGATCTACAAAGGCAGAAAAACGGTAGACCAAGGTAACAAAAGAAAAAAAAGAATATACAGAAGAGAGCAGCAGAAAAGAGAAAACTGCAAGCACAGAACTTGCAGAAGATGGGAGAGAACTTGCAGAAGATGGGAGAGAACTTGCAGAAGATGGGAGAGCTATTTGTACCACACAAGTCCCTGGGATCTCCATGGAGACGATGTCAGTGTCAGAAAAAAAACAAAAACTGTTGGATCACCAGTTCATCAAAGTGTAGCAGCACTATGCATCATTTCCATATCACTCCTACAACTTTGGCGAGTGTGCACACTGTGTATACAACAACCTCTGGATGTTATATCAACCATCTACAACAAGCCTGAAATTTTTCCATCCTGTATGAAAAAAAACATATTTTCTCCACTACTACTAAAAGGAGTTTACTTTCAGCACTCTAAAAGCTTGCGTGACTCTACGCCCTTCCCCAGTTTGGGTACCAGTGGTCTCGAAAGACAGTACTGATACAAGTGGCCAATCAAGAGACAGCCTTCCCAAGGTATGTGATGGGCAATAAATGTTGAGTTTTAGTTGTCAGCTTTTCATGTGGTTTCTTCATTGCCGGCTACCTGATACCCGACATCTAAATCTCAGTGTCTGATTCCTCCATGAAGCCCTTCTTTTCCCCTGGAGGACAAAAATGAAAATACTGGTGCTACCAGTTGCCAGACCAAAGGAGAAAACGAGAGTTTCTTCAACAATCTAATGCCTGCATTCTGATCATCTAGACTTCATCTCGATCTTTTGCGTGGGAACAAGGCTACACCAGTTGAACAGCAAGATGTTGAAAAGTCTTCTCTTGTTCCGATACAAATCTGATGGACAAAGAACTCCCAAAAGGGTACTTCAGGCGCATGTGTTTTGATCAGGCCTGCTTTCATGCCTTAAGACAAACTAATGATAAGGAGATGTTTTAAATGATAAACATAATCTGAAAATATGCTCATTCTGTACAAATGTACTGACAAGTATCTCTCTATATACTACACTGAAATAATAATCAGTCGATAACACTACAATTTCAATTTGTAACATACAAATCCAATAACTTCATACAACTTTGCATCACTGGAAGAAGTTCTTTTAAACACTCTGAGCATGATCATAATTATCTCACACAAAACATTTCTGGGAACTGAAAAAACAAACAAAAAAATAACCCAAAGATATCACCAACACCAACAAAAAGCCACAGGCGTGACAATAAATAACAACAGCTGGAGTGTTTGACATGCGAGTACTGCACATGCTCTCACTTTTCACGGAACAAAAACTGATGATTCGGCCTGTCGCAGGTGGCCCATGCATGGGACTCCTCCACCCAATGTTTTCTGCTTTTTGTGAACTTATTTCCTATTGGTTATTTTCAGCACACTTAAAATAATGATTCGTGATGATCTCAGACTCTTTTAACATTCTCAAATAGTAATCTGTCTTTACTGCCAATGTTCTTCTCCTTTGTTGCATTCTGAATGTGACTGAATTTACAGAGAAAGCACAACCTGGTCATTGTGTACCCCAATCTATCCTGTTCTGCTGCTTTTGGCAGTGGGTTGGTGGTGGGTTTCATTTGACCCTTATCTCTGGTTCTCAGCTTGACCCCCCCCCCCACCCCCACCCCATAGGCTGTTGGTTTATGGATCTGGTTCCTTAGAGACCCCCTCACCACCTACCCCCTCCGTCCTCTTTCCTGTGACCTTATAACCCATACCACAGTTCGCTGTTCCACTTTCACAGCTTGCCATGGACGTTTCTGCCCTTTTGATCACAGGAGGAACGCAGTTCCCAATGGCCAGGCACTGGTGGCCCATGGACTGTGTTCTTGTGGCTGGCCTGTCCATTTGAAGTAGTATGGCTCCTAACAATCAACAGCTGTAACAATCAACAGCTGTAACGATCCCACACAGCACAGCAAAGAAGAGCTGTGTCAACCCATACCAGGAAACACTCAAAGAAAGGATGCCATGTCAACCCCCAAACAATGACACCAACAGAAGCCTTGTCAACCCCCAGTGATGACACCAACAGAAGCCATGTCAACCCCCAGTTATAACACCAACAGAAGCCTTGTCAACCCCCAGTGATAACACCAACAGAAGCCTTGTCAACCCCCAGTTATAACACCAACAGAAGCCTTGTCATCCCCCAGTTATAACACCAACAGAAGCCTTGTCAACCCCCAGTGATAACACCAACAGAAGCCATATACCCCCCAATGATGACACCAACAGAAGCCATGTTAATGCCCTACAGTGACGCCAACAGAAGCCATATAACCCCCAATGGTGACACCAACAGAAGCCATGTTAACGCCCTAGTGACGCCAACAGAAGCCATGTTAACATCCTGCAGTCGTGCCAACAGAAGCCATGTTAATGCCCGTGACACCAACGGAAGCCATGTTCACACCCCATGACGCCAACAGAAGCCATGTTAACACCCCATGACACCAACAGAAGCCATGTGAACGCCCTGTAGTGACACCAACAGAAGCCATGTGAACGCCCTGTAGTGACGCCAACAGAAGCCATGTGAACGCCCTGTAGTGACGCCAACAGAAGCCATGTGAACGCCCTGTAGTGACGCCAACAGAAGCCATGTGAACGCCCTGTAGTGACACCAACAGAAGCCATGTGAACGCCCTGTAGTGACGCCAACAGAAGCCATGCCAATTCCCTACAATGACATACAGAAGCAATGCCAACCCCGTACAATGACACAGAACAGACACATCAATCTCACATAATGACACAAAGAAAAGCCATGACAACCCTTACAACGATGCCAACAGAAGCCATGTCAGCCACCTATCATGATGTGAACAAAACACCAAACCTCACCACAGGAAAACGGGAAACAAACCAATGCAATGAAACGGTATCAATGTAACACAGTGAATCTCTGTGAACAGTAATTTCCTAACGAGATCCATGCACACAGCAACTTCAGAACTTGAAACAGTGTGTTCTCGGATGACAGCTGACAACTGATCAGGAAACGGACCTGACACAGTTTGATCACAGGCAAAAATAAAATGCACTGAAGATGTACAAACTCAACACACGTTGCCCACAGATCAGCTGTGGGAAAAACGCTGGTTGTGTTAGAATTATCTTAAATATTCAACAAATCGAACATACATTGCTCACAGCCGCAGAAAGAAAAAAAACTGTCCACAAACCACAACCTAACTCAAGTTTTCATCTGTCAACAGCCAAAATAACACAAAACGGCCCATGTGTACAGATCTGCTTGATACAGACTGTTAAGGACCAACAGTCCGACATCTAAACAATTCGCATCCTTACTTGCCATACTATGGGTCAACAGCTGAATGCAGGAAAATGAATAAACTGATGATAATAATGTGCACTAAAAATAGTATCTAATTGATACATGGGTCTACCTGGTTTACAAAATGAAACTCGAGAGACCTACATACTCGCAGATTGTAATGTTGTGATACTATGAACACTTGTTTTCCCAAGGGCCTCTATTGGTGCTCACTGCATTATCGTCATGTAACTTTCCAACTCATTCTACCAAGTGATCATCTTTTTCATCAGACAAGCATACACTCAAGGCACTTGCAAAGACGCACATCCACAATCATACACACGCTTGAACATATGCACACATCACACACACACACACACACACACACACACACACACACACAAAGCCCGAACATGAGGCTCACACAATGTGCACACACAACTTGCACTGCATTTGTGGAAAGATGATG
The DNA here is from genome assembly GCA_016801955.1 of Conus betulinus. Lineage (NCBI taxonomy): Eukaryota > Metazoa > Mollusca > Gastropoda > Neogastropoda > Conidae > Conus > Conus betulinus. The sequence goes on from JADBJO010014940.1 coordinate 40,679, forward strand.
TAAAAAGTCAGTACAGTCTCATTAACAGACAAGTAAACCTATTATCTAATACCATTTTGAGAATTGGATATTTAAATGAAGGAATACAAAAGAAAAAAAAAAACCCACTACCACCACCAACCCCTGCCCCCACCCCCTCCACACACACAAACAAAACCTGTAGTCATAAACTGGTCATAGATGTGACACAGACTAACTGATCAACAGCCTAATTCAACACTGTCTGTTTACGAGTCAATGGCCAAACTTTCGTCTGTTCACAGACCAAGAGCTAAACAGTCTGTTCACAGCTCAGTAACCAGTCTGTTTACAGGTCAATAATCAAGCCTGTTCTTTAGCCTATAGCTAAACAGTCTGTTCTCAGACCAAAAGCCACACAGTACTTTTTCACAGCAATAACCAAACTGTATTCACAGATCAATCACTGCACAGACTGCTGACAGATTGATAGTCAAACAGCTAATCAAAAGTGTAACAGTCTCTTCACACATCAATGGCCAAACAATCTGCTCACAGATCAATAGCTGTACAGACTGCTCACAGATCAATAGGCCAGCACAGTCTATCCACAGATTAACAGCCGAACATTCCTCTTCAAGATCAGTATCCAGTCTGTTCACAGATCAATAGCTAACTTGTCTTGACAAATCAACAGCCCCCCAGTCTGTTCACAGATCAATAGCTAACCTGTCTTGACAGATCAACAGCCTCCCAGTCTGTTCACAGATCAATAGCTAACCTGTCCTGACAGATCAACAGCCCAACAGTCTGTTCACAGATCAATAGCTAACCTGTCTTGACAGATCAACAGCCTCCCAGTCTGTTCACAGATCAATAGCTAACCTGTCTTTGACAGATCAACAGTCAGTCTGTACACCAGACCTGTTTACCCCAAATTTGTGTACCTGTAATATTTCCGACAAAAACCTGTAATTTGAAAAAAAAACAAACAAACACCAAAAACCTGTATGCTGGGTTCCCTCTCATAGTGGGTTGAAATGGAATGAAGCAGCAGACATACTTGCTAAAACTGGAGCTAAATATTGCCTCGATCGTAATTCATTATCTTCACTGAAAACATCTTCATCAGAAATGTTGCTAAAGTTAGAAAATTGTGTATATAACAGAAATTGTGGAGACTATCTCAAATATGTAAATACTTGTCCTCGTCACATTTCCAAGATAGTAACAAAACTGAAGTTAAATGCATGGAACACAAAATATTCTTGCCATGTTTTTTGTACTTGTGGTAATCCTAATTCAGTGCATCATTTGTTGAGAGAATGTTCTGTCTTAACTCCAGTTTATAAAGAAAATTCTATTGATATCAACGTCCAAGATATCAGTCAAATATTGTCCAGCCCTTTTATCATAAACATTGCTACAATTATCGCTCAATCCAAAATTGCCAAGCTGCTTTGATGCGTGTTTATTTTTTACCACTAATTCAAAAAGTTATTGTTATTTTTTTTTAATTAATTTTTTTTTTTTTATCTTTGAGGTTAAGCTTTGTTAGTTGGAGATAACGTTTTAAATTATTTTTCGTCTAATATCATCAATGGTGAACAGACGTTAAAAAAAACCACTGAACTGAACTGAACTGAACTAATCTACATAATCACAATACTTTGCAACTTTTGAAGATTTGGAAGAGCCGGCCATTGGCGCGTAAGACTGTTTTCGTTGCCAGTCCCTCTGTTCCCTAGTGTCGGTATCTCTTTGATTTTTTGGCATTTTTTTTTTTTCTTATACCCTGTGCTATGATGTGGTATCATAATAATTTGATTTTGCTGGTCATTAGTATGATAAAAGTAAATATAAATCAAGTAAACAGTACCCCGTAGTAGATACGGTTACGGGTGTACAAGATTGTGAAAATGACCTGTAATAAACACGGGGCAAGCAGGGAAGGGGTTGAATTATACTGTGCCTTAGAAATTGCTGTCTTCTGGGCTTTAAGTGACATGAATGATTAAGATGCATATGACCTCTGACCCATTGTGAAGGTGGCAATCACTAAAACACTCATCACAATCTGCTTATATTTCAATGTAGAGTGGTAGTAGTTCTTTAATTTAAATTTTGCGTCTTTTCACAAACTATGTGATATTAGACAAGAAAGGAGAGATAGACAGGCAAATAGAGGGAGATAGAGTTTGTTCATGTCGCGTACAGTGTGTGTGTGTGTGTGTGTGTGTGTGTGTGTGTGTGTGTGTGTGCGCGCATGCGCGCACACACGTGCGTGCGTGCGTGGGTGTGTGTGTGTGTCGGGAGGGGGTGGGGCTGGGAGTGAGCGGAGAGTGGTGTACATAACATCAGAAAACAATCAGACAGACAAACGAATAAACAAACAAACCTACACACACTAACAATATCAGATTAAACCAAATACCTGACTGGACTACAAATCAAGCAAAAAGTAACTTTCAAAGCAAAATCAATATCAGAAAAAATATCTGTCACAGACATGCCTGATAAATGTGTGGAAGAAATGTGTTGAGAGGCACACATTCAAACAAGACATGATCTCTTGTCAATTTTGTGTTCCCCGCATATGCATTTTGTTGCAGAGCTATATTTAGTACTAAAAGCATCCAGTTTCAATCGATGAAATACTGAAGTGAAGTTTCTGTATTGTTGCATATCATAAATGTGCAGATTTGGGATGCTATTGAAATGATAATTTAAAGTAAATACAGTCTGTTAATAAATAATCAACATAAAAATGAATACTATCTGTTGACAGATCAAAACAAAACAAAAACAAACAAAACGAATACAGCCTGTCAACAGATCAATCAACATGTACAGTAAAAACAGACCACTGAAGATGAACATATAAAATGAAGATATATCAACATAACAATAACAGTCAGTTCACAGATCACAACAAAGTGAGCAAGTCTTGTCAATGATCAACACACAAAGTGATTACAGTCGCTGAACTGATCAACGTCATGAGAATACTGCTAATTCACTTTGCTAAACAGAATGCCAGTTCACTTGTGATACCCATCTAATTAATTGCCTTATAGTTGAATTCTGGGTCACTCTGAAACTTCATGATCTATTCAGACAGTATGGTAGACACATACACACGCAAGCACGCACGCACACACACCACAGACCTGAATCGTGCAGACAAAATTCCGAGTCACGCCGCTGTTCCCCAGGTTCTTGTTCCCCAGTCTCTATATTCTCCTGTCCCGGTGTTCCCCTCAAGAAAAAAATCGAAATTCAGTCCCTAAGTTCCCCAGTTTTGTTGTTCCCCCCCTTTGGCGATCCCGCTGTTCCCCATTCCCGAAAATCCCTGGTCCTGGTGTTCCCCAGTCCCAGTGTTCCCCAGGCCCGCTGTTCCCCAAGCTTTTGCCGTTGGTGGTGGTGGTGGGTAGAATACATTTTTACTCTGTGGTTATTCACACGCGGGTAATACCAGACAGGTGAGATTCAATACATGGATGGGTCTGAGTAGTTTGATGACGTTCCATCGATATACTTTACACGTTCTGACCTCCATGTGTACACACACACACACACACACACACACACACACACACACACACACACACGCACGCACTGACTGACTGACTGACTGAAACCATTTACTGTCAGATTAACATAGTGTTGTACTGAACACACGCACGCATCCCCCCTCTCCACCCATCCATGCACTTAACCCCCCCACCCTCCTCACTGTCCCCATATAACCGAGAAGGGAGGGCGGCAGGGGGGGGTGCATGTCAGGGGGAGGGGTGGGTGGATGGGTTTTTACGTCTTTTTCCACCATGAAGGTGATTTTGAAGACGGGACACTATGGAAAAGGCAGAACAAATTTTCCTTCTGATAGGACTCGAACCCGAGACCCTTGGATCACGAGACCGATGCTCTACTACTGAAACCATTCCGTCCCCTGTGGGTCGGAGGTTGGGAGGGAGGAGGGGGGTCGGGGAGAGGTGGGTAGGAATGTCCGTGTGACAACTCATTGCGGTGACATTCCTCACCCAACCTTTTCCTTGTCATGACATTTCGTTGCCAGAAATCTTGTATAATAGAACTATAACTCGCAGTAGGTCTAGCACTACTCCCCTCCTCCTCCTCCTACCCAACACTCACACGCACGCACGCATCAGCGTACGCACACACAGACATCAGGACGAATGTGGGATGTGCTCGGCGCAACCTCTCCTTGTACAGTAGGGCCCGTGCTGGCGCTAACGTGCATTGAAATCTGTTTGGGGAACAGCGCTACTGGGGAACAGAGAACCTGGGGAACACCGGTACGGGAACAGCAGCACGCTTTTTTTCGATCAGAGGGAACATCGACACTGGGGAACAGAGATATGGGGAACAGTGCTACTGGGGAACAGAGAACCCGGGGAACACCCTTTTGAGAGGCCCTAATATCCTGAGAGGTTTGTAGCCATCGCATGTGTCCTGTGGATATCATGTACTAACAGGCAACACTGAACATGCCGACAAAAAAAACCCAACAACCAGGTACATGTTAGTGTGTGTGCGCATGTGCATGGGCATGCGTGTGTGTGTGTGTTGTGTACATACACATGTATTGACACAATGTGATTCAGTGCTCTTTGCTGTGGTGGTGCACATCTATAAATGTATGTATATGTTATGCTGTTTTTACAACATACGTAATGTAATTGAAAAACAAAAAGAAAATAAACATATTCAAGAAAAAAAAAAACCCACTGAAGTATTAGCCACATGCCATAGCACAGAATAATACTGAACACGAGTCAAACGGCCACACTGACTGAACCCCCCCTCCCCCACCTTTATGAGTCAAACGGCCACATTGACTGACCCCCTGACCTTTTACAACATGAGTCAAACAGCACATTGACTGACCCCCCGACCTTTATCACCTTCTTAGACTTGGGATCCATCTGCAATGTGAGATTCAAACCCCGTGACATAGGACACAGAAGGAAATCACAGTAATGCTGCATGGA